>JAHBCN010003318.1:0-76879 GCA_019359885.1 Listronotus oregonensis | reverse complement strand
CATATCATTGGACCCTTTTTTTATGGACTATAACCTGACAGCAGAAACCTTTTTTGGACCCTTTTCAAAATCAAATTGGACCCGCCTTGGGGTATAAAAAGAAAAGGAAAGGTTAGAATTTCAAGTTGTGAAAATAGGTCTCAATTTTTAAAAGTCATTATCCTAATAATTTTTTTTGTTTTATAAAAATTTCTTTTGCTCTACAACAGTTTTTCAATTTAAGCTCCGTAATTCAGGAATGATTGAACATATGCAAAGTAATACATTTTCAAAAGACTAATATCTATTTTAGTACGTAATAGCCATAAAACAAAACAAGGTAAGGAAAGCTTCTTTTAAATATAGTCAATCTGATGGTTCCAGGATAGCCTGGAATCGATAAACACCCCTAGAAATTACCTGGCTTACCATCCACCTATTAAAAAAATAGGATAGTTTTTAAGTTACTATAACAACAAAATAAATTTAAAGGTGACTGTGTCAAGTGTCAAGATTTAATGTTAAGCAAAACATAGTGACCACAAATTGTTTTTACGCAAACTTATAGAAAATATAAATTTTGCAGAAGGCTTGATTGGTTTGATTATTGGTCCAAAATATGAAAAAGTTATACAGGTAAAATTTATGTATAAAACACTATTCTCAAACGTTTTGTAATGATGGTTAATTTTAAAGTTAAATCGTTTACTTGCAGTACTTTTTGTCGAAAAATAAAGTATTCTTTATTCATTGTCGCTAACCCTAACCGTTTTCAAAACGAACATCTCTTTATTTACACTGTCAGTACCCTCAGTTATGTCAGGTTGAATATAAAAAAGAGGAATGTTCTTTTATTACCAGCATTATATCTTTAATAAAAAGTTAAACGTTTAGTTAAAACCAGAGTTTATTAATCAGATAGGTTATGACATCCGCCATATTAAAAAAACCGATCTGTGACGTCCAGTCGGGCCATTTTCGGCCATGTTGAATTTTTTGCCGGACAGTGGCGTAGAATTGAGGAGGAAATGAATAACTGCTTTTATACTGATGAAAAAAATTTTTGATTCATATATCAATATGCATAGGTTTTACTGAAACTATTAAAGTAATTCAATTATAAAAATTAAAAATTAAAGCGCCCCACCCACGATGGCGTACCTGGCAAACCAAACCTTTTCGATGGTACCTACTACTACAAATATTTAAAAAATGAGAAAAAAATTAAAACGTTGTAGAAAATACTGGTTGCTTATTTATTATAATTATAAGTACTTGCTCTAATTTTGAACACACACGATTTTGATTTATTTACAGCTTTCTTTTCATTTATAATACCCATGTGTATTAGGACCTTTATAAAATTTTATGAGCAAGTAAAGATTGTGGTTTTTAGTTTTTTTCTTTCTTTTTTGGGACAGTTCACGAAGGCTGAGGCCCAAGTACTAACGTACCCTGGGTATCTAAAGTGTGGTAAGGGTGTTTATTCACATGAGACTTAAAAATTTGGAGGAAAAGGGAAAACTTCTGCGGGTAGCAGGTTCCATGTTCTGGACATTCTAGGGATGAAGGAATGAACAAAATAATTTTTGGGACCTGTCAAAGTTGAAATCTAAAAGGATGCTTAAAAGTGAAACCAATGTTGATCTGATGGGAGTTTGAAAAGGAATTATACTGGCCAACTCTTCAGACAAAAGCCGTAAAAATACCTATAAAAGAGCGAAGGATACAGCCCGTCTGAGCGCAACGAAAAACTTTTCTGTAAGTGAAGGATCATTAATGGGCATTAATGGGCTTTAAAGAACACAATATAAAATATTCAACTCCAGATCAGATACGGCCAAAGCATTAATTTTTTTTTTTTGGAATTTATGACGGTATTTTTGTATTACTTCATAAATACTACTGTAGTGTACTTAGACTTATGGTCAGACGTGACAACAGTGTAAGGTGCGCGGTACACTTTCTGACCTGTGTATTTAGGGGTACCTTTGAACTTAAAGTTCAGTATTGTAAGGGTAGATTAAGTGTTCACTTTTGTACAGTTATAACATAAAGAATAAAACCTCAAGTACAGTTGAAGTCTTAATTAATTGTCGAACCTCACCCCAATACACCCAGTGGGGACGAGGATTTAAATTTTCAAATTAACGGACTCACAACGGTTAAAAGTAGTGGATTATTGTTTTTCGATATTTTTTTTTTTAAAATGGCTCGTGCACGTGCAGTGAAGCAAATGGGTTCAGATGATTGGAAACGTAGAAGGAATTTTGCCTTCAAGATTCCTATTGGAGAAAACCCGTCTAGAACAATATTTTATACCCAAAAAAAAATTTAAATATAATGGATTTTAAAAGTGACACATTGTCTAAAAAGCACACTTGTAAAACAATTTCCTAATGTTTTTTCTTGTGAGAACATTTTTTAGGTTGCTATAATGGAGGCACTATACATTTGACAGTAAAAAGGGAGCCAAACCAAAGTTTTTTTAAGCACCGACCCCGCCATTTGCATTACGTGAAGGTGTGGAACAAGAACTAAAGCGATTGTTGGATGAAGACATTTTGACTCCAGTATCCCACAGGAATAGGGGACTCCAATTGTTCCAGTAGTAAAAAGTGGAGGAGGAAAGAATATGGGTGATTTTAAAATTACCCTCAACCCAGTCTTACATATTGACCAGTACCCCTTTACCTAGAATAGATAAATTATTTAGTGAGTTACAAAGGGGCATGGAGTTTACTAAAATAGACCTGCTTTATCAACAAGTTGAACTCGATTCCGAGTCAAAATTATTAACGACTATTAGTACTCATAAGGGGTTTTTGCTTATAATAGGTTACTTTT
Source organism: Listronotus oregonensis (assembly GCA_019359885.1). Classification (NCBI taxonomy): domain Eukaryota; kingdom Metazoa; phylum Arthropoda; class Insecta; order Coleoptera; family Curculionidae; genus Listronotus; species Listronotus oregonensis. Next base: position 74,053 of record JAHBCN010003318.1, on the reverse strand, counting down.
GGGAAGCTAATGCCCCCGCTATTTTTCAAGGCATTATGGAAAAAGTATTAGCGGGTATCGAAGGGGTAGTTTGTTTTAGATGACTTTTTTAATAACAGGGTGTAATCGCTCAGAACATGTAAGCAGGGTGCAAAAAGTTTTAAAAAGATTAGAGGAAAGATCCCCTAAACAATTTTTTAAATAAAGTGAATTTTTTAAAAATTCTGTGAATATTTGGGGTATACAATAGATAAAAATGGACTACATACTTTAAAAAAGACAAAGTTGGGGGCTATTTTAGGAGGCTCCAGTTCCACAAAATGTTACCCCAGCTTAAATCTTTTTTTGGGATTCGTAAATTTTTATAATAAGTTTATAAAAATGCCTAACCTTTACAACCTTTTGTATTTTTTGAAAAAAAATGTTCAGTTTATTTGGGGTAAGGGTTTGGGAACATGCTTTTAGGGGAAGTAAAGAAAGTTTTGGCATCTTCTCCAATTCTAGTTCACTATAATCCTGAGTTACCTGTTATTTTAACAGTAGATAGTTCTTTTTATGGCATTGGGCCTAATTAAAACATCGTTATGCTGTTAACGATGAACGACCAATAGCTTTTGCTTCTCAAATGTTAACTAAAAGCCAACAAAACTACTCGCAAGTAGAAAAAGAGGCTTTAGCTATAATGGTGGGCATAAAAATTTTTTTTCAATATTTGTATGGTAGAAAGTTTATAATAAGAACTGATGCCAAATCCCCCCTTTTAACCTTATTTGGAAATAAAAAGGGGTTACCTGTATTGGCTGCTCATAGATTGCAGGTGGGCCTTATTTCTCTCAAATTATAATTATGAAATTGAATATGTCAAATCAACAAGTAATCAGGCTGATTTTTTATCTAGATTCCTCTAAATGAATATGTTAATGAAAGAGACTGTTCAAATTTATTTAAAATTTATGGCATCAAGCAATGACTTAGATTAACTGGAAACAAATTGAAAATGAAACTAAAAATGATTTGGGCATTCAAGAGATTTGTAAATATGTAAGGGTGGGTTGGCCAAAAGCCATTAAGTCACACTTAAAACCATATTTCAATATAAAAATAATTTATCTATTAATGATGGTTGTTTGATGCTGGGGCATAAAGTCGTAATTCCAACTTCGCTTAGAAATAGTTTTTAAAAACCCTTCACGCCACTCATTTAGGTATGGTCAAATGTAAAAAGTTTGGCTCGATCATATGTATGGTGGCCCCATATTAGTAATGATATAGAGAATTTAGTGAAAAGTTGTAAATATTGTCTTAAAACTCCAAACTTCACCTCCAAAAACTCCATTACAGACTTGGGAATTTCCAACAATACCGTGGTCTAGAGTACATATTGATTATGCAGGTCCCATTTTTCAAGAATATTATATTTTTATTTTAGTAGATGCTTACAGCAAATGGCCAGAAGCAGTGGTAACCACCAGTGTGTCATCTGCTAATACAATAAAAATGTTAAGGGAAATTTTTGCTAGGTTTGGCCTGCCAAATAGTTTGGTATCTGACAATGCCACTTGTTTTAAATCTGAAGAATTTCAAACATTTTTAAATAAAAACCAAATTAATTTTAAAGAGATACCACCATTTCATCCCTGAGTCCAATGGACAAGCCGAAAACTCGGTGAAAACTATCAAAAAAGCTTTATTAAAGGTCTTAAACCATAAAAATATCAAAGAATTTAACTTAGTTTTAAATAACTTTTTATTTTCTTATCGAATAACTCCACATTGCACAACAGGAGTTTCACCGGCTGAACTATTAATTAATAGGATTCCCAGATCTGTATTAGATTTTGTAAAACAAGAACCTGTAATTGTAAATAGTAATGTAAATAATAATTTAGTAAGTAAAGTAAAAGAGAAGGTTGATGAGGTACAAAAAAAAGCAAATAAAATATTATGGAGGGAGAAGAAATAGGGAATATAAGGTTAATGAAACAGTAGCAGTTAGAGATTATAGAGTACAAAATAAACCATCGTGGATTAAGGGTATTATAACAAAAAAAATTGGTTCGAAAACCTACTTTGTTTACATACCATTGTTAGATAAGACTTGGCGTAGACATGTAAACCAGATAATAGATTATAATTTCTCTGTAGAAAATAGTGATTGTAAAAATGTTTATAGTAAGGAAAATTGTAAAAATGTAGAAAATGCAGTGACTTCAGAAGAAGGTGAAAATGAGAATCTAAATTACAGATTCGCCTGTTTCTCCTGCAAGCTCAAATTTAAATTGCGAAAAAGATATTGCATTAAGGAGAAGCAAGCGTAATGTAAATAAAATTTCCAAGTATGTATAAATATTTAATGTAAGATTATTTTTGTAAATAGTGTAATTTATAATTAAGTTTTAATTTAAAAAAGGGGAAAAGTGTAGTGTACTTAGACTTATGGTCAGACGTGACAACAGTGTAAGGTGCGCGGTACACTCGACCTGTGTATTTAAGGGTACCTTTGAACTTAAAAGTTCAGTATTGTAAGGGTAGATTAAGTGTTCACTTATGGGACAGTTATAACATAAAGAATAAAACCTCAAGTACAGTTGAAGTCTTAATTAATTGTCGAACCTCACCCCCAATACACCACAACTACCTATTTTTTTTAAACTAATTACATATGTTACTTTTAGAAATAAGTTATTTATTTGCTTACACCCTCTTAATATTGCAGAAAAATATAAAGATTTTCCACCTTGGCAATAAAATAAATATTATTATGTAAAAAAATAAATACAGTTTACTGCTACAAAACTAAACTATATTTGTATCACAACCACAAAACTATCATACATTTACAATTGCAAAAATTAGACACAACAGACGAAAAGAACCCAGTACTTAGTGGTATTAATTAATTCTATTTTGTGGCATTTGTGGTATAATACACTAGCATGCAACATTAGCCGGGCAGCTAATAATAATTTTGGTTATCGGCACTGTTTGTTTCATTTACATGTCTTTCACTTATTTAAAAAACTCATTTCATTTGTGTTCCCATAGCCACTAAACTTAATATTTTTTGTTATAACTGTATCATTCTGAAACCCGAAAACCCAAATAGTCGAGGAAACGAAGAAATGCCCGAGGGATTTTATGTGCAGTAAGATGGATTTGAATGCGGTTTTTGTATTCGATTTGTACGAACGTCTACAAACTTGGTGAATAAATTTAATTAATAGGAAATGAAAAACTGCCTTTGTACAATAGAAAAAATGGTATTTTCGAAATGCATTTAAAAGTTTGCAATAATGAAAAATTTATAACTAGGTAAATAATGATGAAAATGAGCCCAAATTTGTTACTTGGGGTTTTCCAAGGTCGCTGTACATGAATATGACATTGGCGGCTACGGACTATCTGGTGTACGCTAAGAATGGTGTAAACGTCGTCTTCTGGGGTTTTACGACAATTCCTTTTAATATCAACCCAATTTTGTTACTCGGAGGTTTTTGAGGTCGCTGAGCACTAATATGACATTAACAAGAACCTCGAGTACTTGGTGCGTCCTAAAGATGGTGTAAACGTCGTCTCTGGAGTTTTACGACAAATCCTTTTATCAGCCCAATTTCTTTACTCGGGGTTTTTGTTGCTGAGCAAGAATCTGACATTAACAAGACTATGGAGTACCTGGTGTACGCTAAGAATGGTGTAAACGTCGTCTACAGGATATATATCATATCAGCCCAATTTTTTTCTGGGAGGGCTTTGAGGCCCTTGCCAATATCATATTCGTTTTTAGCGACTACAAAAAGCCCCCGAGTAAAGAAATTGAACCGATATTAGTAGGATTTGCCGTAAAACTCCAGAAGACGACGTTTACACCATTCTTAGCGCGCACCAGGTCTCCGCAGGCCCTTGTCAATGTTATATTCGTGTTCAGAGACTTCGAAAACCCCCGAGTAACAAAATTGTGCTGATATTAGGAAAATTCGTAAAACTCCTGTCTACCCCTAAGGGGTAGACAATTTTTCTGAAATATCACTATCTTGCTTTCAATTCCGAAATCACTTTCGAAACCACAATATTCCTAATGAAATCAAATAGATCACTGAAAAATAATGATTTTTAAAAAGGATCTCGAGAAATATTGTTCTTTTTGTCTACTTTCTGGTCATCAGATTTTTAAATATTCTAAATATTGTGTTCCCTCCCCACAGGTTAACAATTTTTTAGATTTTTAGGACTCTTAATCTCCAATCAATATCTTCGGGACCTTGTTTTTTAAAATCCTTCAAAGTCCGTACAAAATTTTAGGATTTCTGCCAGATCACTAAACCACAAAATAATTTTTAAAATTATCTAGTTTTCTTTAGAAAAAAAAGTTAGTAAAAAAACATTGTTAGGTTAATAATCACCCAGTAGAATACTTAAACAGGATATTGCACAAACCTGTATTAAGAAGCCCATTTCTGATAAACTTTAGCAAATGTGGTGTATGTAGAAAACAAAATATCTTCTCTTGGGTTATTGGATAAAAATATCTTTTATTCTCATCTATTACCAATTGTGATAGTAAACTTCTATTTGTGGGTCCATAATTACATACAGTAGCTACCACCTTAAAATTAGCTCTGTGCAATGCTATTATAATTTCATATAATAGCTCCTTGGTCATTCTCAAGTCAAAATTTACATATATAGGTTGTTTTCAGTTACTAAACAAACCTCTTGCCATTGTTATTTATACATAGTATATGGGGTTCCAGGATTGAATCATTTTTCTTGTCATATTCATAAATTTGTCTTAAACTTACTACCAAAAACAATATAATAAAAATTGTCAAAACCAATAAAATATTTGCGACTGCACAAATAACACCATAAAAAGCTTCGACTTATGGCACGACGCTGTCCACAGCTGATAATGCTAATAACTGTTGGTGTTACCTGACAGGGCCGCCAACACAAACCGTAATTTTCACACCCTTACGTCTTGGACCAAAGCCATCTCCGGTCTCGCGATGTCATAACCCCTTTGCATTAATAAACTCTGGTTAAAACCTTCGGAAGAGGGTTTAATATGGGCTCAATGAAGTATTATACACTCGCGAGCACGACATGATCTACCCGGACACTCTGTATAAGACTTTAGCGACTACAAAAAGCCCCCGAGTAAAGAAATTGAACCGATATTAGTAGGATTTGCCGTAAAACTCCAGAAGACGACGTTTACACCATTCTTAGCGCGCACCAGGTCTCCGCAGGCCCTTGTCAATGTTATATTCGTGTTCAGAGACTTCGAAAACCCCCGAGTAACAAAATTGTGCTGATATTAGGAAAATTCGTAAAACTCCTGTCTACCCCTAAGGGGTAGACAATTTTTCTGAAATATCACTATCTTGCTTTCAATTCCGAAATCACTTTCGAAACCACAATATTCCTAATGAAATCAAATAGATCACTGAAAAATAATGATTTTTAAAAAGGATCTCGAGAAATATTGTTCTTTTTGTCTACTTTCTGGTCATCAGATTTTTAAATATTCTAAATATTGTGTTCCCTCCCCACAGGTTAACAATTTTTTAGATTTTTAGGACTCTTAATCTCCAATCAATATCTTCGGGACCTTGTTTTTTAAAATCCTTCAAAGTCCGTACAAAATTTTAGGATTTCTGCCAGATCACTAAACCACAAAATAATTTTTAAAATTATCTAGTTGTCTTTAGAAAAAAAAGTTAGTAAAAAACATTGTTAGGTTAATAATCACCCAGTAGAATACTTAAACAGGATATTGCACAAACCTGTATTAAGAAGCCCATTTCTGATAAACTTTAGCAAATGTGGTGTATGTAGAAAACAAAATATCTTTTCTTGGGTTATTGGATGATGCAAATATGTTTTATACTCATCTATTTCCAATTGTGATAGTAAACTTCATTTGTGGGTCCATAATTACATACAGTAGCTACCACCTTAAAACTAGCTCTGTGCAATGATATTATAATTTCATTCTCGAGTCAAAATTTACATATATAGGTTGTTTTCAGTTACTAAACAAACCTCTTGCCATTGTTATTTATACATAGTATATGGGGTTCCAGGATTGAATCATTTTTCTTGTCATATTCATAAATTTGTCTTAAACTTACTACCAAAAACAATATAATAAAAATTGTCAAAACCAATAAAATATTTGCGACTGCACAAATAACACCATAAAAAGCTTCGACTTATGGCACGACGCTGTCCACAGCTGATAATGCTAATAACTGTTGGTGTTACCTGACAGGGCCGCCAACACAAACCGTAATTTTCACACCCTTACGTCTTGGACCAAAGCCATCTCCGGTCTCGCCGATGTCATAACCCCTTTGCATTAATAAACTCTGGTTAAAACCTTCGGAAGAGGGTTTAATATGGGCTCAATGAAGTATTATACACTCGCGAGCACGACATGCATCTACCCGGACACCCTGTATAAGACTTCCTGAAGTGTTCTAAAAACAAAAGAGTTTAGAAATGTCGCACATCCTCTTCTCTTACGAAAGTGAAAAATAAAAAACTAATATTGTCAAAAATGTAGTTAAAAATTATTGTCAACTTTTTCTATTATTGCAATTTTAAATACATAAATTGTAATACATTTTTTAAGCTTTCATACAACTAACGATATGAGACGTCATAATGATCCACAGTTACATACTGAAAGACCAGTATATCAGTTAGAAGATCTTTACAAAGATACTCTTTATGAAAAACCACATGTTACAGGTAAGGTATTATTATCAGTATGTTAGACATTACATGGGCATATAGAGAATACAAATATAACACTTTAATTTTTTATAACAAAATTTATAAAGTTATGCTAAGTAGTTTCTGAGATTTTTGATTTCTCCACGTTAAACTCAGTACAATCAGCGTATTTACAAAGCTAAAAATCAAAAAAGATATATTAAAACAAGCCAAATTCCAAGGAAAAAAAGAAAAAGGTCATGTCATGAAATAAACTAGCACAAAACATAATAGGAACAACATAGTTTAGTCATTAAAAAAATTCCATCCAAAAATAATAGACCTTGGTTAAGAGAAGGCCTTTTACTTCTCTGCTAAATGTTTTTTAAATTTTTTACATTATACACACTCGACTGTTTTACCAAGGTTGAGGACGGTTTGGGAAGAAAAACCACCTGTATATTACGAGTTGGGTAAAATGATTTTGCAGACATTTCGTCTATTAATTTTTTTCTAACCAAACACACTGTATGGTAACATGGTAATGTTAAAATTTGTTAAGGCAAAAATGAAGGCTTTAAGATTCTTAATGTTTGGCTCTACATCTAAATCTTATACCCCTGTTCTGTAAGAGAAACATACTATTGAACAGGTAATGGAGCGCATGAACCCCAAAGGCATATCCCATATCGAAGATGTAACTCGATACACGTTCCGTGACACCCCGTATAAAAACACGGATCCTGGTTTTACACCTTTTATTGCAAATCAGGTTTACAAACGTTTCTATGGTAACACTTTAACGTAACGTAATTATGACAACTCTTTAACCTCTAACTGTCTGTCAACTTCTTATCTCTTCGAAAGACAAAACTAAAACTGGCCCGTATGGACTTTCTTCGCGCTTTATATAGTGAAGTGGAAAAGAATGGAAAAGTCTAGAATTAGCTGGAAGAATTATTTTACAACAGGATGCAAGAAAAGTGTAAATGGATGTCTCCAGCGCCCTCAGGATAATCCGCAATGGCCGTCGAAAAAGGGAAAAACTAAGGTAATTTTTTTCAAATAAATTATTAACCTAAATAAAATAATTTTAACTTTCTACGATTCTATTAACTAAACAGATAGTTTTAAAGTCCGTAAAACTATTTTCTTCTTCTTCTTCCTGGGAGCCGTCTTGATTCACTACCGGAGGCAGCGCAGCCTCTTGGGCTTTTTGTGCCTATTCTTCCATTGTCTCTTATACCAATCCTCACATAAGTTTTGTTCCTTTTACAAGTCTGTATAACCACGAGACTGGTTGGTTGATATATTCCTGTGGGCTCATTTTCGGTTGCCCAAATAATGCCTGTCTTTTGTGATTCAACGCTTCACATTCGCACAGGATATGATAGGCTATTTCTTTCCCCTCGTCGCACATTCTGCAACTTGGGTCCCCATTGTATGAGCCTATCTTGTGTAGGTGTCCTCTTAGGTTATTATCACATTACTATTTAATTCCTGGGAAACTAAAATGAGTTGTTCAAACTTCAACCTATATTATTTACCGTTTGATTACTTATTGTATTGCTTTACAGTTGCACATTGCTAAGCCTGCACCCAAAGTTAATCATATTTGTCTTAGACACATTAGAGAATTGGCGTCACACCAGTCTTTGATGCTAATTTAATCTGTCTCAATGCTCTGCTTCAATTCACCCGCATGACGGTCGTACTACAGAATGGTTGTGACGTCATCACTCATGGTAAATTCACCCGATATAGGTGATCTGGCAAGATCATTGATATAAACTAAAATAGCAGAGGACCAAAAACGGATCCCTGCGGAACTCCCGATGATATATTTTTATATTCAGACTGACTGTTATTAAACAACACACACTGATAACGATCCGAGATGTAAAATGAGAACCATTCTCTAGATTTTTCCCCCCAATCCATAGACTTTAAGCTTGCTCAGCAGTACTCGGAGATCTAAACGTCATCAGTAATATTAAGTTTCTCCCGTAAAACATGTTCATTTAGTATTGTTAATTATGTTCTCGCGCAGGCTGACAACCTATTGGATACGGGGGGTAGCAATAAGGGGTAAAAGTGCAATATTTTTGGGCAAAAACTCGTCATCGATAATATGTCAGCCACTTAAAGTTCTGGGGTGTCTAAATTCAAAAGGGCTGACAGTTAGGTGGATACCGACGGCAGTGAAACGGGGTCAAATTATCCCGAGCCCCTGCTTTATACAGGGTGTTTTTTAATTAAATGTCAATATTTAACGGGCCAAGTTTCGAGTCCATTTTAAGAAGAAAACGTCATATAAACGTATGTATAAAAAAAACATTTATTATTAATATCAGTAATACCACTTTGGATATTTTTTGGCATACAATTACTATGTATCAACAGGCATTTTTTCGTGTATTTCATTTTTTTTATTTTTCCAGTGGCGTTCGTACGGAATTTGACCTGCCTATTTTAGCAGATATTGATGGTACGTCACTGATTCCTCTCAAAATAAAAAAATAATTTTTGAGATCTCCAATCATTTATAAGCAAAGTTGATCACTTGATTTTTCTTTAATCCGATGCATGGTTTTTGTTTAAAAAAATAAAAACCGTTTCTCTGCATGATCATAACAATATCGGTAAACAATATCACCATGCAGAGAAATATCTAGATTTATTTTTTCTAGGTAAAAACTGCGTCGGACTACAAAAAATCAAGAGATTAGAGGTTTTTAGTCCGACGCACGGTTTTCACCTAAAAAAAATTAAATCTAGATATTTCTTTGCATGATGATATTATTTACCGATATTGTAATGATCATGCAGAGAAATGATTTTTATTTTTTAAGCGAAAACCGTGCATCGGATTGAAAAAAATCGCTAATGGTTGAAATAAAAAAATGTAGTACACTAAAAAATGTCTCTTGATACATAGTACATGTATGCCAAATTTTATTAAAATATCTAAAGTGGTATTACTGATATTAATAAATTAATTAATAATAAATGATTAATTTTTAAAAATTTTACCACCCTGTATTTCAAAACTTAGGACGTTCAGGACATACGTTCATATGAAGTTTTCTTCTTAAAATGGGCCCAAAAATCGCCCCCTTAAATATTGACATTCAATTAAAAAACACTCTGTATAAAGTAAGCGCTCGGGATAGTTTGACCCCGTTTTACTGCCCTCGGTATCCATCTAACTGTCAGCCCTTTTGGATTTAGACACCTTAGGGGTTCAACTTTAAGTGCCCAAAATGGCTGACATATTATCGATTATGATTTTTTTCCCAAAAATTTTGCACTTTCACCCCTTATTGCTACCCCCTGTACCAAATAGGTTGTCAGCCTGCATGGGAAAATGATTAACAATACTAAATGAACATGTTTTACGGGAGAAACTTCATATTACTGATGACTATGATTTTTCGGCTCTAGCTCTTAGACCATTAGATAAAGTTCTTTTTTGACTTGGCAAGTTTTCAACTGATCTGTCAAAATAATAAAAGAAAAACTGTCTGTAATAATGAAAAAAGAACATTAAATAATACAGAGAGATCAGTAAAACACTTTTTCTAATATCTCAGTAGAGACCGAGATTTGTGGATAGGAATTTAACACTTATTTTACATAAGTGTTTTTTGGTATGATTACCTTTAAAATACAATTTTTTAAACATACTTACAATTAATATCAAACTTAATATCAATATCACTTTCAAAATCATAGGGATGATGCCACTGGATCTTCCTTACTATAATATTTTATTAAGTGATTTTTTAGTAAGAGATAAAGCTGCAGAATATTGCAAGTCAATTTACTCAGTGAAATATTTTATGGATAAAATACCGTTGTTAAAGTGGTTGCCGGAATATAGCTGGAAAAGAAGCTTTATTTCGGATATCATAAGCGGCATAACTGTGGCGATTATGCATATACCTCAGGTAAGAATGGCTTTAAATAGAAGAGAAGCCAAAAACTTTTAACGAAACAACTCTTACCGACCTTTTTCAATGTTAATACAGAAAATAAAGCAATTTGGCTCGCAATTTTTTTGTCCGAATGGATTTATATCATGCCGAAGGGCTCTTTTATCCTGGGAGTGGTTGCCACCCTGTCTCGGGGATGAAAATTTTTTATTACATTTTAAGTGCAGAAATTAATAAAAAAAAGTAAATCCAAGTAAAAAAATGTTCTGTACATTTTTATCGTTAAACTAATATTTTTCAAGTGATTCGCGATTGAAAGAAACAGTTTTTCGACGAAAAAATCGACGTTGTCAATGGGTTTTTAGCGACTAGCTCAAAAATATGCATTTTACCAAAAATACCATGGAAAATAAAATTGTAGCCCTTAAAAAAACATTTTTTATATTTCTCTACAACTAATGGCGGACCGAAATACGACTTGTTAATATTCGTCAAATGCTAAATTTGAAGGATTCAAAGTCAAATAGCGGGAAAACTTTCTACGAGGAAAACTTATAAAGTCTTTTTTAAAGTATATAAATAAACTTTTTTAAAAAAGTGTCTAGCAGGAAAAATTGAGCGAGTTATGATAAAAATGAGGTCAATCCCTACTTTTTTTACGAAAAATTAGTGAAAACAACCCCCTAATTACCGCCCTAATTAAAATTAATTTTTACTCTTCTGCGATTTTTCTTATATATGTATTATCAATACATCCTACAAGTTTCACCAATTTTAGAAAAATTGAAGCTTAAAATAAAAAACGATTTTTTGGCAATTTCGTAAAAAAGCCCTTTTCTTCAAAATAACTGCAAAGCTACTGGAGATACGAGAAAAATTCTAGAGTACCAAATTGTAGCTTTTTTACCAAAGTGCCATCCTTATGGATCCCTCCCATATTTGTCTTGTTTTTTTTTAGGGAATGGGATATGCCTTGCTAGGGAATGTTCCACCAATTATAGGGATTTACATGGCCTTTTTTCCAGTTCTGGTTTATGTTGTTTTTGGAACCTCTAGGCATGTCTCAATGGGTATGTTAACATAGTTTTTTAATAAGAAAATAATTTTACTTTTATAGTTATACACTTTTATAAATAAAAATATTTTATACTAGCATTTCGCCCGCGCCTTCGTCTGCGTGGACTACACAATTTTGTCTGTTTTGGTTTTTCCCGTTTTCACGGAATATCGCTCCTCCCTCTCCTCCTACTCCATCGCGTCACATTACATCAAGCTCCGTGTGCGTAGTGTGTGTCTTCCTTCACACACTACGAGGTGTAGCGCGCGTCTTGCGATTGAGCAAGTTTTATTTTATAGTAATTTATTTGTTATTATTTTGTCATATGAATGCGGTTCCATACAAATTTACCCTTCCCCTGGAAAACATTCACTGGAAAGTTTTCTAAAGTTCTTTCTTAGCTAACGTCTCCTATTTTTCTGGGTTATTAAAAGCCTAATTATTAACTCTAATATCAATAAATTCAAAAATAACGATTTTTTTAAATAAAACTTTGATTCCCATTTTAACCCCCATAGAATGTAATTGCAAAAATTTTAAATCAAATTAGGTTTAATCGCAATTAAAAGCCTACATACCAATTTTCATACTTCTAAGTCCGGTCCGTTCTACCCATTTAGAGAAGAGTTTCCTAAAATCCTTTCTTAGCTGACGTCTTGTATTTTTCTGGGTAATCAACAGCCTAATTATCAACTCCCATTTGTACAATTTTAAAAATGACAATGTTTATACAAACTTTCATCTCCATTTTAACTTTCCGAAAATCATCAAAATGTTAAAACAGATAATTTTTAAACTGACCTACATAACAATTTTCATACTTCTGAATCCAGAAATGACGAGGTTTCACATAAACTTTTATCCCCTCCCCATTCTACTCCTTTAAGTTGAGGAAAGTTTCCTAAAATCCTTTTTAAGCTAAAGTCTTCTATTTTTCTGGATAATCAGAAGTATAATTACCAACTCCCATGTTTACAACTTTAAAAATAACAATTTTTCTGTACATATAACTTTTATCGCCGTTTTAACCTCCCCAACAGATGTAATCTAAAAAATATTAAAATAGATTATTTTTAATCATAATTTAAACCCTAAATACCAATGTTCATACTTCTAAGTCCAGAAATGATAAACTTTAATGTAAATTTTCACCCCCCATTCTTTCCATTTAGGGGGTGAGTTCCCTAAAATTATTTTCTAGCTTATGTTTATCAGAGATAATGTACGATTCTAATATTAAAAGAGTTTTTTAAATCTATCCAGTAGTTTGGGAACCTATTCAATGAATAGGTTCCGAAACTATTGGACAAATCTTTCCTCTTTATAATATTAATATGCAGTGCTTTTCTTAAATGTTTGCCCTCTCTATTTTTTAAAAGAATTAATTCAAAATATTAAAACTTGAGGTTATGTAATTGATGCATGAATACTATATTTTAGAGTAAAATTGACAGATGAAAATTTTAAGGTCGCTGCTGAGCGATATCTTGGAAACACTATTTTAAAGCTCATGACGAGTACTTTACAACCCTAGAATATAAAGTCAATTCCTTTACCTACTACAAAATGGTGGTACCTACATTTAATAATAACCTGAATATATTAATATTTGACTTTATAATTCAAATAATAACGTTGAGTTCAGTTAGGAAAATGCTGGAAATTGCTGCCTCGAACTTCTTGACACAAGAACAGTTGTTCTGAAATTTCACGCTGAACATTTTCAAATACAGTAACATCGATATTTCTACAAATATTTGTTATTCTCTGTCTTTTATCCAATATTAAAGCGGGCTCAGTTTGGTATACCTTTTGCTTCAAATAGCCTCATAGAAAAAAGTCCAGAGGTGTCAAATCTGGCGACCTAGCTGGCTATTCCACAGGTCCTCGACTGCCAATCCAACGACCGGGAAATTGTCATCTAAATAGTTCCGAACTGGTCTGGAGTAGTGTGGTGGAGCTCCATCTTGCTGGACTACAATATCCATAACAAATTCATTAGGATTCGTTTCGACGATTTCGGTTATTAGAGGGTCAATAGTATTTTCCATGCATTCCAGCATGTTAAATTTTGTTCGATGAATAGAGGCCCCACAATATGGTTTTCCAATATCCCTGCCCAAACGTTTATTTTTTCTGGATATTGAATATGAGTTTCCCGGAAGACGTGAGGATTAGTGTCACTCCAATAACGACAATTTTGTCTATAAACATTACCGTTAAAAAAAATGTACAGTCATCACTAAAACAAATATTATGGAAATAGGTAGGAACCCATGCAATGGTTTCCGTCATAGTTTCGCAGAATTCTGTTCGTCGATCAGGGTCATCTTCAGTTAACTGGTGTAGCATTTGGATTTCGTAAGGATAATACTTATTCCTTTTCAAAAGTCTCCATACAGTAAAAGGACAAACCTTACATACATTCGCGACGGAGGAAGGGGGGATTAACAATCATCTCACCAATTATTTTAACTTGCTTTTCTTCCGGGATGGACGGACGTCCCGAAGGCTATTTGTTGTTTACACTACCAGTAGTTATAAATTTACATACTAATTTCCGTAAGTATTTTCTACAAATAGGACGATCCGGGAAACGATCGTTAGAAATCCTTTCGGTTTCTTGAAAGTTACGCGTTGCATCGTAAATAAAAATCGCTTCGATTTTTTCTTCCAATGGACGAGAATTGGCCATTTTAAAAATAGTTCACACAGTATCTACCACTTAAACTGAAAACTAAATGACAATATTTTAACTGTATAATGATGTTTGCTTTCGTACTTTTTGTCACTGTTAACAAAAAAAAAACACCAACGTTATGGAAACAATCTCTGTTGCCGTAGATACTACAGAGATTAACAATTGTTTGTAGAGAAATGCATGTTAGTATGTTGATATTCAGGTACGAAACTGAACCTGCTTCAATATTGAATATACGACAGAGAATAACAAATATTAATTTGTAGAAATATCGATGTTACTGTGTCTGAAAATGTTCGGCGTGAAATTTCGGACCGACTGTTGTTGTGTCAAGAAGTTCGAGGCAACCATTTCCAGCATTTTCTCAACTGAATTTAACGTTATTATTTGAATAACCAAGTCAAATCTTAATAGTAATTATTAAATGTACCACCATTTTGTAGTAGGTAAAAAAATTACCTTACATTCTAGGGTTGTAAAGTACTCGTCAGGAGCTTTAATGCCACAAGACCACTCTTTTCATTTAATTTTTTTCCAAGATGGCGCCTAGCAGCCATCTTAAAATTTTCATCTGTCAATTTTACTCTAAAATGTAGTATTTATGCATCAATTACATTACCTCATATTTTAATATTTTGAATTAAAGAGGGGGAGACCTTAAAGAAAAGCACTGTAGATAAAGTAAGTAACACCTTATACAGTGATGACATTAAGTCCGCCTCCCTCACCCTCCTTATATCTTCCAAAGAACTATTACACAAATTTGGGATGTTAGCGTGGCTAACAAAATAATGACAACCTACATAAAAATGACAGCGGTAAGTGTCACAGAAACAACGTGACATCATCAATGTATTTTTTAATATAAAAAGGGTAAAGAGTACTACGAAAAACAATTATTATTGACTTCTTACATAGAAATCTACAATAAAAAGAGAAATGTAAAATTTTACCAGGCACGGATTGCCGCTGCATGACAGAAGCGATCTCATCTGACAGTATCCAAAAGATTTTTTTAAAATACCTACTTGATATTTTTTCAGGAACATTTGCGATCGTCTGTCTAATGACTGGTTCGGTAGTTAGTAAACACGCCACTGTGGAAATAATGCAAGATGGGACTGTAAAAAAGATAGATTCTTCTTCTTCACCCCGACACGAGAAACCAGCTAATGAAATTACCAATGTGCAAGTTGCAGTCACTGTTACGTTTGCTGTAGCCGTCTTTGAGGTAAAACACATTAAAAAGGAGTGACACGCAAAAGTAACGCCCAACCAAAAATTCTGCCAGATTTCAAAGTTGATTTTTTCGCTAACCGATCAATCGATTTCGTTCGTTTTTTTTTATAAAGCTTTTTTCTTTGGTAATTGCACTGTGGTACAATAGGCTATTTGAGAAGGCAAAAAATAATATGTTAATTACTGTTATCAGTTTAAATTAAGAGTTTAAAATGGCAATTTATTAACGTAGGCTGAAACAAAATAATGAAAATTTTATTTTAAAATCCGTGAATAAAAATGCATTTTTTAAACGTTTGTCAGGTGACATAAAACGCTCCTGATTGGTCGAGTTTATGATGACGTCACCTGCTTGTAAACCTCGTTTGCCTACTTGCCCCTACTTGTGATATATTAGCTTTCGAAACTATTTTAATGAGATTTTCCTATATTATCCAGTGTCTTGTGTGATTTATTTTCAATATATATATATATATACTTATTTATTATATATTATACTATACTTATATATAATACTATATATATATATATATATATATATATATATATATATATATATATATATATATATATATATATATATATATACTATATATATATATATATAAATATATACTGACGAAAGTTATTTTATATATAATATAATAATTATTTATAACTTAACAAAAAGTATGAGTTGCAAAAGACATTTACTATTTCAAACTAATAATTAAGTATTATAACCTATATATCAATAACGTATAAGATTTACATTCTGAATTGTAATTACATATATTACAAACTATTAAATATTATGTATATCACTTGGCCCTTAGAATTTATTTTCTTTATCTGATTGTAAATAAAACACTCAAACATACTTCAAACTTAAATGTATAAACTAATGTTACAATTATTTAATTAAAAGTGAGTTCAAAAGACATTATTTAAAACATTAAGATTATAACAAATCATAGAAATATTTACATTCTGATGTAATTAATTATTACAAACTATAAATATTATGTTTACTTACCTCAAAATGGTCTTCACAGAAGAAAATATTTATACTATTTGCTATGTTATTAGATCCCCCCGAGAAAGTTGCAACCACTTTCCGCCAACTTCGACATTCTTTGGAACACTTACAAATTAGTCCAGTAACTGAAGACTTGAAAGTACCGAAAGCTGTAATTGAATCTGTACAGTTTCCATTTGTGGCGCTATTCTTAGGTCTTCGCGAATGTTTTCGAGCAAGAAAAAGTTTATCACGATTCCGCTGTGGGAACCCGCTGAAAATGGCTTCCCAAAGTCCCAAAAATGAGTTTCCCGAGAACATCTGCCGAAATAGGCGAATTGGAGAATTCTACACTGGATAGACGGCTAAAAAATGCAGATGGGCAAAACAATTTTTATCAAAACGCAAGAAAGATGTTAAAGGAAATTTATTGGGATCATTGAACACTTGCTAAGATCTCAATATAAAAAAAGAAATTTTAATAACAAACCAAATTAATGGGACACTCTCAAAATATTGTGAAAAAAAAACTTTAACGCTTTTTTTAATATTCTGGAATAATCAGAATGGACCCAAATCCATATGCAATGATAGGTACGGGTTTTTCCATTCCGATGAACTTTGAATAATTAAAAATGTACATTCTTACTAGAGTAATGGAACAATTCGTCCGCCCGCTTATAAGTGAATCCATGAAGATAGCGGCATTCGAACGGTAGAGCGGTAGAGCGGCAGCTGAAATGAGGGGACTTTTGGGTCCGGTTAATTAGAAAACTAAAAAAAATAAATTATAAGAATCATTTTTGTAGATTACAAGGCGATCTTCATTTTTTGTCTAAACAAAAATTCACCAAGTGGCATATTTTGTCAGATATTAGCGGGAAACCCACTTTTCGGGCATTGAGGGGCCATTTTCTGCCCTTTTCCACCTGTTAATTTTTTTTCGCTTGAAAGCATCCCCGAAGACTTAAGAATTGCGCCACAAGGGAAAACTGTACAGATTTGATTACAGCTTTGTTCCATCGTTTACTGGACTAAATAGTTTTTTTGGAGTTTTTAACGACGTATTTGTACATTTTGGAACTGCACACCATTTGTAACTCATTTTGTTACATAAATCACCGATAAAATGTAAATCCAATCGCCCTTTCGTTTTTTGTTTGCAACAAATGTATGTGGATGATATGTGCCACAGATCAGAATACAGGCAAGTGACGTCACCGACCCCTTTGCAGCGCCATAGTGTCAAAGTACCATTTGGCACGCTATTTAAATATTTAATTTGATATTTTTTAGCAAATATGTACCAGAATTAAAAAAAAACAACTTTTACTGGGTTCCTTAAACTCTACTACATAATATAAAATGCACTTTAAAAACCTGTCAAATAGCCTAATGCTTATTTAGATTTTAGTTTTAGGCCTATACAGGGTGCAAAAATGGGAATAGTTTTTTACTTTTAATTTAAGATACCCTGTAGGAAGTATTAGCAATAACAACGGATGCAAGATGAAATCATACTGTAGCCTCATCTTTTCTAAATAGTTTGGTTTTTAAATTTCTCTGATATCTGTAATATTAAAAAAGGTACACATATACCAAAACATGTTTTTCTTTAATAAATCACAACTTTACTAGATGCTTATTTGGTTTAACAAACAAAGTAGGGGAGGAAGGGGACTATAGGGCATTTTCTTACCTAGATGATAATAAAACTGTTCATTTAGCACACATATTTGGCAGTAATTATTGCTAAAAAAAGTTTTGGTATTATAATTAGTCTCAAAGTTACAAAGGATCTTCTGACACATGTCCAAAGTGCCCAAAACTTCCGGTGGTCGGGAGGTTTGGGCATCCCTGTAGTGAGGTTTGGGCATTGTATTTAATACGCAACATATTGATTTACTTTACTACTATGCTTAAGTATTAAATAACATTGCTATAAGAAATTGTAATACAAATGTTTTTTCTTATCATAGACTTTAACAAAATTAAACAAACTAATTAAGAATCAATACTTCACGATGTTGGACTTAATTAAACTCATCTTGTATTTGGTATGGCCCAGAGAGGCTTGTCAAATTTTTATTTTGAGCTGCCACGTTTTATCCATATCGATGATGTAGGCAATTTTGTCTTTATATCCTCCAGGGGAACGCTGGCTACGTCCTTGATGTCAGGAAATATAAACGTATTTTGTGTCTTACTCGCTCTCATAAATTTGTGAGTTCCCATGGAGTAACTAACCTCTTCGATTATTCCAGCATAATGATAGACAGTTTTTTTGGGAGCAAATTTAACCAACACAAAGTTATTGATCTGAAAATTTCTATCCAGAACAAACACATCGTCTTCATCAAAATCTTCTTCCGATTCATCAAGGGCTTCATCAGAAACGGAAACATTTTCTATTCCATCATCGCTGCTAATTTTCTGTTTTTCTCTGGTTTGAAAGTAAATTAATCAGCAAGCTTTGGAATTGTTTTGTGTCCTGTATTTTAGAGCCTTTTTGATTTTTGTTGAGCTCTTTGATCTTATTTTTTCTTTGTCTTTTTTCAGTCTTTTCTTGGGCGTGTCCGTCAATATCCTAGTTTTTCCTGGTCTTACTAAATCAGGTGATACATTGACATCGCCCTTAGTCTGGCTTCTAGTTGGAGATTCCAGTTGAGATGGCCCAGTGACTTCCACATGTGAACTTGTACGATCCTCTAGACTCTGATTTTCTTCTGTTAAAGGCTGTTCCGTGACAGGTTTGTCTGAAATCGATTGTTCTGTAGGAGCATTATCCTCTTCTGGCAAGCAGCGATCAGTGACAAAAGAACAAGCGAAATCTTCATCTGAAAAAATGTTTGAATTGAATGGCCATATGCCAAGTTTTTCAAATTCCCTTTGAATATTCTGCAGCTTGAATGCAAGTAAGATGGCTTTCGCTGCGAATTTTGGGATTTCATAAATGGTTACCGTTTTGCCAGGATTGCTTACCATCCAATATGTTACAGCAGTGTTATAGTAAGTTTTGAGTGGTCCATAGACAGTCAGGTATAGGACTTGCAGTTTATGGCAGCAGTGCGGTGGGAAAGTCATTAAAACAATGCCTGATTCTTTAAAGAAATCGAGAGCTGGTACTGAAATATGGCTCTTGTGACTGTCAGCAGCAAAAGAACTGGCGAGGAAGGCGTTGGTTTTGTGTGTTTTGCGAAATGGTGCACATATTTAAAAAAATTTAGTGCAGTCATGCACCCTAAAGGATGTGCTGCTCCATCTGATCCAACAGGGGCACCATTTAGCATATATCTTTTGAAATTGTCCCGTGGGAATATGAAAAAGGGTGGTATTGAGTTTTTCAGTGCATTAAAACCGCAGCAAACCGTTACAAGCGTCCCTCTTTCAGCTTTCGTTACTTGCCCGGCTTGCTTGGTGCCTCTGAGAGCAATCAGTATCTGGGTTTGTTGTACTGTTGATTATCCAGTTTTGTCTGTATTGTAAAAAGACTCAGGGCCGAAGCGATGTCGTTCATATACATAAGATTTAAAAAAAAATCCTCGGCGTTTTTCTTACTGAAACTTTTGGCCCGTGAGAGACTGGTGGTTTCTGGTGCCCTTATCGAAAGCTGAGGTTGTTTTTTAAAAAATCCTCTAATCCAACCTTTGGATGCAAGTTTCTTTGCTGTCCAGTTATCTGGTATTTTTTTAATGGCAGTAGCGTATTCGTTAACCAATTCGCGTTTCTTCAGTTTTGACAGTCCATGGCTTAGTTTAAACAATGTTGCAAGATATTCTGGAAATTTGTTCGTGAATATTGAAATAAATTTTGAGGAAATAACTTTTACAACGCCACCCTGCTTTTTGTATCTTTAAAGGTTAGACCTAGGTATATCATATTTAATCGCTGTAGTTTTAATTTTCCCTCCTCTAGAAATCTCTTCCAATGCGCGCAAAATAACATCTTTAGGGATTCGCGTCCTTTATTAACTCCATATAAATTATCAAAGAATCCATAGCAACCAACTAATTGTTTATGCATCTATCAAAAATAGATTTTCTGTCACACATTTTTTATCCAAATTGGAGAAACATTTTCAATAGATTCTGACGACGATTTACCAGCATCGATTATCGGAGCAGCAGAAATAGCACCCATGAAATCTAGTCACAGGTATGAATAAGAATTTGTTATGTTTGGGAGCTGGTGTCAAAGTAAGGGTGTGAAGTCTTTTAAAGAAGAGATTTTTCTGACCTTTTTCTTTTATTTATCAAAAACATGTAAACCCAATATATTATGGTCTAGATACTATATGCTAAAATGTATCATTAGGTTACGAAAGAGCATATATTTAAGCAGGTTTTTCAAAGTGACGGCCTACCTTAAAAAACAAAGGGTTGGTTTTAGACCCAAAAAAAGTTAAAGTCTTTTTAAAAGAATTTACATATAAAAGTGGCTACGATTTTTGGCTTAGCGGGTGCTTGTCGTAGAGAGGAGTTAACAAAAACATGTCTGGACCATATTGAAAACCAAGGAAATAGTATTGATACACATCCTATACTCACAAAATCACAGCTCTAGAAGCTTTGCCATTTTTGGAGATGCCGAAAATGGAAAATTTTTGAATCTATATAGAAAGTATGCCTGTTTAAGAAAGCCGACAACACCACGGCGATTTTTTGTGAACTATAAACACAGAGTGTGTACCTTCGGAAATATGACATCGAAAATAGCGGCCTATCTAAAAGGTCCTAACCCGGAATTGTATGCTGGGTACATTTTTCGCCGGTCCTCTGCAACATTTCTCGCAAACTCCGGAAAAGAAATATCCAAAATTAAACGTCTTGGAAGTTGGAAGTCTACATCAGTCGCTGAAGGATACCTCGAGAATTCAACAAATTTTAGAAATAATATTTCAAACAAAATACTCAGTTATACCGAAACACCTTTCACTATCCAGAAACAACCGTCAATGCCATCTTTCAATGTACTAAACTTCTCGGTTTAAGAAACTACTTCCATAGTTGCAAAATATTGGCTTGTAGTGTACTCTGCTTTGTACTTGGTTCGTAGTATCTGGTACACGTCAAGAAGTCAAACAAGAGACTTTGTATAAAACATACTTTAATATAAAAATAGAAAATAGTATAAACTTATCCTACTGCATCTAAATGCATCTAAATGTATCTAATCTTA
The DNA here is from genome assembly GCA_019359885.1 of Listronotus oregonensis. Classification (NCBI taxonomy): domain Eukaryota; kingdom Metazoa; phylum Arthropoda; class Insecta; order Coleoptera; family Curculionidae; genus Listronotus; species Listronotus oregonensis. The sequence goes on along the minus strand of JAHBCN010003318.1, from coordinate 52,247 downwards.
ATGTGTATAAAATGTTATTATATATATATATATATATATATATATATATATATATATATATATATATATATATATATATATATATATATATATATATATATATATATATATATTTAAACATTAAACAAACATTATTTAATATACACAGTTTGTATAATATATATATTGTTATATAAACTAATATTTAAATAATAACATAACATAATTGTTAACTCACGGTCATTATAGTTTGATACGCAATGGATTGATGACCTAACAAGTACTAGGACTAACCTTTCAAGATTATATCTTTATTCTTTTGTTCCAACCATGAATCTATTACACCTTCCCTTCGCAAAGTTTAGTAAAAAATGTTTCCTGAACTTTTTTTTTTTCATTCTGCTATCTATATATACATATTAAATTTAAGACTTAAAAAATAAGGTTTAATAATATTTTTATAAAATCTCCTTAGGCTTATTATTTACATTTAAAACTACATTGGGATTTCTATTATCTAATTTTAAATTGACCTTTAAAAAAGGTGCTAATTTATTCTTACATTTTTGTTTTCATTAGGACTATGGTTCTGATTTTATAATTATAGCTATTGCATCTTTTATTGGAGTTTATACGCTTAGTTTTTGAGACAATTAAGTTATTTCTGCATCGTTCCACGCAGTCTGCAATCTAAATTTCAACTCAAATGGGTAGTCCTCAAAATTATAAATAGGATCGATTTGATTAGTACGGTTTGACGGGATTTTGCTTATTTTACCAAATACAAGCTCGTATGGTGTATAGCGTGTTGAGGTGTTTACCGTGTTGTTATATGAAAAACACCAATACGATACCCAATCGCTCTAATTACTTTCTTTATATTTTGACAATTGCATACGCAAATACGCACCCAAATGTTTATGTGAGTTTTCCAGACCTCCAAGCCTTTCATGATGGTATGCTGTAGAATTTAACTGTTGGATCCCTAATAGTTTACAAGCTTCTTTAAACGTGCTAGACATAACTTCCAAACCTTGGTCCGTTGGGATTTCACAAGGTATCCCATATCGTAGTATAAAATTTTCTACGAATGCCTTTGCTACCGTTTTAGCTTCCTTATCCTCTATTGGATATCCTTCCACAAACTTTGTTAAGTCGCACTGAAGCGTCAAAATGTATTTTTTATTTTGGCTATCCTCAGGTAGAGGGCCTTTACAAGGTCAAGTACAACCTTTTCGAATGCCGATTTAGCCGTACTTGTTATTACCATTGGTACCTTCTTCGGATTTGAAATGCTTATACCTTTGGCAATTGTCACAGTTTTTGACAAAGTGGCTTACGTCTCCTTTGAGACCTGCCCAAAAATATCGTTATTTTTATAGTCAGTTCTAACATATGCGATTTGCATTTACTTAGTAAATTTAAAAATTCTGCACTTTCTGCATTTCTTAATATATATATTTCCGGAATATTATTTTCTATGCACCATTTGTCCAGATGTCTCAACGATGTACCTAGAGTCATACGCTGATCGACTGTTCTGGTAAAAATACATAGTTTGTGAATTCACATTGTAAATAAAATTATCACAGTACTGGTAAAATTGCAATTTCTTAAGTTTTGCAAACTCTGTTTTAGACACTACTTTTAATTCAATCGTGTCATTGGGACGTTTTAAACCTCGGCTACAACAGGGTGATCAAGCCTATCGCCTCCGGTCTGTACGTCTTTTGTCTCCATGGTTGTGGTTAGTTCTGGTTTTGACACAAAACCCGCTCTATCTCTAACTTGTGCTCTAGTTAACACATTCACACTCTCACATATTTTTTCATTCATTCCTTTTAAGTCTTTAGATTCTATAACTATTAAAATTAAATAAATAAATTAACGGACGATAAATAATGCACAATAAACCCGATCGCCGGTATGTTTCGACCTTGACCATGACCGCGACCTCGGTTCTGATTACATTGTGTGTAGCTTTTTTATTTTATTATTGGTTACCTTTTGGTAATTTAGATTATTGGCCTTTGGGTTTAGCCTATAATTATCAAAGGGGCGATAATTATTTTTGTTACCTCTTCCCTGGCCATGTGGCCTGTAATTAAAGTTTTTTGAGCCTTTCATGTGAAACACACTAGACTGTGTGTTTTGTTAGCTCCTCTTCCCTAGCCGCTAAAACTGCGTCTTTTAAGTTTTGGTAATTCCTGGCCTTTACTATAGTCCTTAGTTCGTTACTCCTAAGTCCATTTGCAAAAGCGTTTACTGCAATTTTCTCGTTTATCCCTCGCAACACTCCCATTGCGGCTGTATTATTATCGGCCTGCGCTATCGTTAGATCGACCAATAGTGTCTCGATCAACTTTGCGTAATCGTCGATATCTTCTGCCGTCTTGTCTTGCGTTAGTAATTGAGTCGATAAAACTGCTGGTGATTTTTTCGTTAACAACCGGTTTTTATATCCCCTACTAGCTGTTCCACTGTACCATACGAGTTCTCTAACCTTAGTTTTGCATTTTGCGTTAATTTTGTTTTTAAAACGTAATTAATCAATAAGGTTTGTCCATTATCGTCGATAAGACTGCTATATAACTCAATTGCGTCAATTAACTGTTTAGTGCTATTTTCCGTGCTATCCATAGATGGTAACAAAGATGCCGCTGTTCTTAAATCAAATTTTTCCGCCATATTTATTTCCTCGGTATTACTATTATTTTTTAATTGTTCAGTTGGGTTATTTTCCTTAACCAAATCTTTTAGTCTTTCGTTCAGGAGAGAACGCGATTTAAAAAGGTGAGATTCAATAGCTTTATTATAATCTGAATATGATTTTTTAATGTTTGGGTCGTCAATAGCAGATGCTTGGACCTCTTTTTGTATATTATTAAACTTATTTTCTAACTTCCCTACTTCTAGAATTAAATTATTTACTCTAACTAAGTCTATTCGGCGTTCTTTTGGCTCTTTTTTATAATGTCGCACAATTTAACTGAGTCCTCGTATATGCTTTTTAGCGAATTAAATACCATAATATTGTAATAAAATTAAAAAAATAATAATTTTCAGACTAATAAAATGTTCTCTGAGAGCGCTTGAGCGTCGAGCAGACTTTAACACAATGTTCATAAAAAATATACAAAAAAAAAAACTTTTTCCACTAATAAACTTACATACTATACTGCTGTCTGTGTTCTGGGTTGAGGGTTGATCCTTGCTGTGGGGTTATGTCCAACGCTGTTCAGTGTTCTGGTTCTGGGACTTCTCAAACTACGCTGGGTTCTGCTGCTGGAATTTTGAAGTACATACTTCTGGAGAGATTCTTCTTAAGTTGTTTTCGATAGGTCTGCTTTATTTTTAGTAGAAACAACAATACAACAACAACTGTCAATATATATAGTAGTACTCTTACATCGGTAGGCACTTGGATGCTTTCTTGTTCCACGATGAAATTTGAATTGACTACTCCAGAGTCAGTAATTTCCGCATGTTTGGAAGATGATTTGCACATATTGGCGTCTATTTACCATATCACTGGACAGTATGCACTTTTTCTGACTTCTCAACATGTTACTGGTAGGATCGCCATGTGGTGTACTCTGCTTTGTACTTGGTTCGTAGTATCTGGTACACGTCAAGAAGTCAAACAAGAGACTTTGTATAAAACATACTTCAATATAAAAATAGAAAAATAGTATAAACTTATCTTACTGCATCTAAATGCATATAAATGTCTCTAATCTTAATGTGTATAAATCAAGTTATTATATATATATATATATATTTAAACATTAAACAAACATTATTTAATATACACAGTTTACAATAATATATGAGTATTGTTATATAAACTAATATTTAAATAATAACATAACATAACTGTTAACCTTCACGGTCAATGGCTTTGATACGTGCAATGGATTGATGACCTAACAAGTACTAGGGACTAACCTTTCAAGATTATATCTTTAGCCTTTTGTTCCAACCATGAATCCATTACAGGCTCATCAAGATCCCAACGCCGCCGCCGTCAAAGTTTTCAGCAATAAATTTGCAAAATGCGGCCAATTGCACTTTTACTATAAATGCTAATAATAATAATTAGTGTATAAATTTCTTTGTTAATAAATAATATTTTAATCACAAATCTTTAAAATTTTAGTTGGTTGAAAAACTTGCGGAAAGTAACTTTCCATACTTGTTAGGAAAATAACTATATCAAAATCAATTTATCGGTTAGCAAATAAATCAACTTTGAAATTGAGCATTATTTTTGATTGTGCGTTACTTTTGCGTGTCAGTGTACACAGAGCTGTCAAAACTTGAAGTACTTCAAGTAAAATTTTACTTGAAGTACCTTTTTGTACTTCAAGTATTTTACTTCAAGTAATTTTTATTAGGAGGTACTTGTACTTGTACTTGATTAGTTTTTATAAAGATACTTGGATTTTTACTTGATTTGACCAAGTAAATTACTTGAAGTATTTATTTAACTACTAGAAGTATTACGATGTACTTGAAGTAAAAAACAGTACTTCAAGTAAAAAAAAGTACTTTAAGTAAAAAAAGTACTTCAAGTAAATAAAAAGTACTTGAAGTAAAAACAATACTTCAAGTAAATAAAAAGTACTTGTCAAGTACTTTTATGTACTTCAAGTACTTTGGTTTACTTCAAGTACTTTGGTGTACTTCAAGTACTTTGTTTTACTTCAAGTACTTTGTTTTACTTTAAGTACTTTGTTTTACTTCAAGTACTTTGATTTACTTCAAGTACTTGGATTAACTTCAAGTAAAATACTTGGGTGGTACTTCAAGTACTTTTTCAATTTACTTGAAAATGCAAGTACATTTTAATGAATACTTGGTACTTGTACTTGAAGTAATTTTTAAAAAATCAAAAACTTGGTACTTGTACTTGAAGTACTATTTAAGAGTACTTTGACAGCTCTGAGTGTACATAGGTTTTTAACATTTTCTCTTAAGTAAATGCAAAACTTTTAGACGTTATGTAAAGCAAAAACAGGAAATCCATTGCGTTGCTGGATTTTCATTTAAGATAAATCGGTCAATTATTTTTAGTTGTTGATGTACATCATTCGATTAGGTTCCATTGCAAACGTACTTTCAGACAGTTTAGTAAGCGGTTTTACATGCGCCACTGCCTTTTACGTAGTAAGTTCACAGCTAAAGGATCTTCTAGGACTGACGGTAGTGAAAAGAAGGGGAAATTTTTCCGTATTTCTTGTAAGTAGATGCCAAAATATATATTTTTTTAAGTATACAGTTTTATGGGGGTTCATCTCAGATTTTTATTTTTTTTTCTTAATTGTTATTTTTAGTCAAGAAAAAACATGTGTAAGGAACCTAGTAAAATTATATTTTAGAGCTTATATGATGCCGTTCTAGACATACCCCATGCCAATACCACTGCCATACTGATATCTGCTGTCACTTGTACCATATTGATTATCAATAATGAACTTGTTAAGGTAAATAAAAATAATAATGTTTAATAATATTTTATCAATTTAAAAATCCAAACGGAAAGTTTTTTTTACCAAAAGAATAACATAAAAATAAAAATATTACAAGATAAGCATTGCTGCAAAAAAAGGTATTTTAAAGATTACTTTGCAATGCCCCTGCGTGTGTAATTATTTATGTGTAGCAATTTAATGATACTTTAGTAATTTTTGTGCTTAATTCTGCTAGCATTAGTGGCGCTAAAATGTTACCAAAAACGTGATTGTGTCAAATGGCCTTTTATTTAAAAACTATTTTTAGCCATGGTTATCAAAAAAATGCAGGATGCCATTTCCAGTAGAGTTGGTAACAGTAGCAATTGGCACTACAGTGGCGTACTATACCAATATTGAACAAACGCACAATGTCACCACGGTTGGATATATACCTTCGGGGTAAACAAACTATTTTTTTTTAATTTTTCGTTGACAATTTAGCTGCAGTTTTAAATAAAAATACAAAAGATTCGGGGGTTACGTGCATAGGTGGAAATTATTGAAGTAACACATGATCAAAAGTGTCCAATAGATTTTAAAAAACTAGATTTGCTGGTTAAACCGATTTTTACACCGAACAAGTTCATCAATATCATTCAGCCCTCTGGGTCCATTGTTGAACATAGGCCTCCCCAATCATTTTCCATTCCAATCGATTTTATGCTGTTTGTATCCAGTTGCTGCAGATCCTCTTAATATGGTCCGACCAACGCGTAGGTCCTCTTCCTCTACTTCCCTTGTCGGTTCTAGGTTACCACTCAAGAAGCTCCAACGACATCACTGACACCGTGTGGTCCCTCAAGGTCACACCAAGCATGGATCTCTCCATTTTCTTCGGTGTAACTCTAAGTTTTTTAGCTGTTGTTAGTGTTAGGGTTTCTGAGCCGCATGCCAGGACTGGTAGCACGTACTGATCGAAAACCTTTCTTTTTATATTGACGGGAATGCCACTCTTGAAAACGTCTTTAAGTCTTCCAAAAGCTGTTCATGAGAGAGTAAGCCTTCTCTTTGGTTCGCAAGTCTGGTTATCCCTTGAGATGCTAACCTCATGGCCAAGTTACACATATCTATCTACCAGTTGAAATTCAGCTCCGCCAATCTTCAAGCCACGGCTGGGAAAAAGGTTTGTCATAAATTTTGTTTTTGACTTATTGATATTAAGACCGACTTTTCAACACACCTCTTGCAGGTCCTGCAACATGAGTCGCATTTCTTCCAGATTGTCCGAGAATAGCACTATATCATCTGCAAAACATAAGTTGTTTAGGTTCTTGCCATCTATTGATACCTCTTTGATTCCAGTACAATTGTTTGAATGCACTCTCCATGACTGTAATAAACAGCTTTGGTGACATCGTGTAGCTTTGCCGAACACCACGTTCAATTGTTATGAGGTTGGTATTTTCATGTTGTTTTACGGCCATTGTTGCATTTTTATAGATATTATAGATAAGTTTGGTATATCGATAGTCGACTCTACATAGCATTTAGCTCTATTGTCCGCGAATGTCATTACCAAAGCTCTGTTGTATTCGATTGTCTTTCTTATAAGTGTTTTGACGGTTTGGAGGTGGTCATTTGTTCAAAATTCACGACTAAGGCGTGCCTGTTCCACAGGTTGATAGAAATCTAATTTATTTTCCAGACAGGTGGTTATAATTCAAGTAAACAGTTTGTAAAGGTGACTTAAAAGGCTTATTGGTCGCTAGTTCTCTAGTTCTGCTATATATTTTTTGAGAAGCAAGATTACAATGGAATTGTGCCAATTTTTGGGGACTTTACTATTAAAAAGACAAATATTAAAAAGCTCTTTTATTTTTAGCAGTAGATGTCTGCCTCCTATCTTTATTGCGTCTGTAACTATGTTGTCTTACCCTGGCGCTTTATTATTTTTGTGTTCTTTAATGCAAACTCTATTTCCTCTATGGTGATATCAGGAAGCTCTTCTGATCCTTGGTTGACAATGCCCCCTTTGATGTCAGGATTTTGGGTTCAATATTTTCTCCGTCACTATCATCATATTGACTTTTGTAAAACAGTTTATAGAATTCCTCCACTATATTTAATATTTCCTTTTTATTGGTCGTTAGTTCTTCATCTTTGTTTCTCATTTTGAATATTTTTTTCCTTCCATTCGTAAGCTTTCTTTGGAGTACCTTCATGCTTTGGTTATTCTCTATGGTTGGTTCAATTTCTCTCACTTTGCATCTCCTTGTAACTCTTCTTATTGCTTTGGAGATTTGTCTGTTTATTTCCATTAGCTCTTCCTCTGTGGTTGCCTCTTCACTTCTTTTGTTTGTTCTTTCTTGCATTAGTTCTCTAGTTTCTTCGCTTATCTTTTCGTCCTTTTTAGTTGCTGGGGAATGGTTATCTTGGCTTGTTGTCAGTGCTTCACTATAGTATCGTTTAAGGTGTTTATCTTTTTCTCTTCATTCATGTTATATCTATTTCAGGTCCTTTTAACAGGTCGTAAATTCATTGTTGGAATTTATAAGTATCCACTTATACACTCCTTTTTTAAATTAGAATGGACTTTTGCTCTTACTATACGGTGGTCACTGCCAGTGGTAATTTTTTTTACCACTGGCAGCGACCGAACAAGTTATTGATCGGTTATTTGAACAAGTACTTTTTTAAGTTACTTAATATGTGTAAAGTAGTCAACTATTTATAATTTAATGATCAAGAAGCTTGGTCAGGAGTTAATATACAGGCTGTAAAAAGTATGATGCTTACGATTTTAATGGGCGATAGTGGAGCTTAAAACAAGTCAAAAAGTTCATATTACTTATGTGTCAAAACTTGACAGATTTTTGTCTAAACGATATCAAAGTTATACATTTTAGTAGCAATTATTTTTTTCAAGCTTACTAATTGGCAGCTTTCGCTTAATCGCTCATCGGTAGATTCATTTACTAATAAAATAAGCTAAGTTTTAAATGTTTCAGTTAACAAATAAAAAAATTATTATGTTTTCCCAAGTTAAAAATTAAAAAAAAAAAACATTTGGCCACAGCGTTACCCGTAGCATGGAGTTATGTCAAGTGAGTTGTGCAGTATTGTGCGTATTGGTCGCAATATTTTTGCCCGTTTTTTATTACGTGCGCTGGAGTTTTTAATGGGGCTGAATCAATTAGGCAGAGAAAAGTGTTAAAAGTACGCGAAAACTGGGTTCATTGAAGTGAAACAAGAGGATGACATTTTGAGCAACTAATTTAAACTAAATTTAGCTGTTTCTTTTTTTATATATAATTAAAGACTTTCTATTCTTTAAGCAAAATAAAAAGTGCTGATTTAAGACATAATAATGTGTTCTTAAAATGGATATTTAGCTTAATTTTTTGGAAAGTACAGTTATTTTTTAATTACAAATAAAAAACCCCAAATAAAGTAAAAGAAAAAAACGTAATTTTTACCCAGAGGAGGCTGGTACATAAGAGCTGCGAAGCTGCATACCGTTCAAAAAATTATTACTATTGTCTTTAACCTAAATTTATTTTCAAATTAAATGGCCAGAAGTAATTTTTATTATTTCCTTATTGTTTTGGAGGTTAAACATTTCTTTTAAAAAAGTGTAAATATATAAAACCTGGCAAAAAACGTTCGACATTCGACTCGATGTAATGAAGCGGGCGCGGTGTTGCCAATTTTTTTAAACTTTGAAAAGCCACATTTCAAAAACAATTAACTTTTGAGTAATGTGTTTTTGGCTTTTTTGGCTTGTTTTAAGCTCCACTATTGCCCATTAAAATCGTAAGCATCATATTTTTAACACCCTGTATTTAAAAAAACTGGATTTGTTAGGATTGCCAAATTTTCTTAAAATTTGGTAATCTTGGGTTATTTATTTTAAAGTAAACAGTGCTTTATTTTTGAACTTCCCTGTACTTTCTTACAAAACCAATACAGTCATATCGTGTATTTTTTCCGTAGAATTCAATAATCTAATCAGAAAAACATTTAGATCAAAAACAAAAGAGTTACAGCACGAGTGACGTATTTTTTAAATGGAATACCCCGTATAATTTTATATCAATAGATGGATATTTTCACGAGGAATTTGATGATATAGGGGTTGCTGGGTTTATTTCCCGTGGTTCTGCTGCAATTGTCTAAAAACTGCATGATACTATAAGGATAGCTTCACCTGAAAAACCTGGCTGCCACAGGTCACAGGTGCTTATTTGTTAAAGTCAAGAATTTTAAAAATACATTTATTACTTTTTGGAGTAATTTTATAATGAAGTTTTTATCGGAAGAACGGCTTCAAATTATATTATATGCTAAAAATGATTTGATATATCTGTTTCTAAAACAAGCAGCAAAATTACAATAAATGGAAAAAATTAAATTACGATACGAGGTAAAATATGGTGGTTATAAGATATGGTTAAAGATATATCTATTTCTAAACCAAGCAGCAAAATTACAATAAACGGAAAAAATTAAAATACAATACGAGGTAAAATATGGTGGTTATAAGAACACTTATAACAAAAAATTATAATATTACTAATAATTTAAATGTTCTATATGACCCCCTTATTTTCGAAACATGATCTATTACCCCTCTTAGCCTTTCTAAGCTCGCCGATATTATTTGAGGTTCTCGGTTAAGACGATTAATTTCGTTTACAATTTTTTCTCTCATTTTTGTTTGTGTTTGTGTTCCCATTTTGGTAAACGACATTCTTTAAGTGCCCCATAGAAAAGTGTCCAAAATTGTAATATGTGGACTATTAGGTGGTCATCTAATAGTGCCATAACGTCCAATCCACTGATTGTATCGGCGATTGAAATACTGCACAACTTGACGAACAGCATAGGGCGTCTTGTTGCAAAATTATCTAGCGATACGTTTCAAGTGGCAATTCTTCTAAAATGTCCTTAATATCGTTTTCAAGAAGATTAAGATATCTTTCTCCAGTTAAGGATCCCTTATAGAATATTGGCCCGACAATGCTATTGTTAAGCACACCACACCAGACATGAAGAGAAGACCTCCCTTGGTATTTAATTTCTTGAATTTTCCTGTAATTTTGTCTTACCCAGCTGTGCGTATTGCGTCGGTTAAACATTTCCGATGTAGTGAACGTAGCTTCATCCGTCCAAAGAATCGTTTGAAACAGGGTAGGATCGTTATCTTGTTCATGGATTAAAATTTGGTAAACAAATTGAAAGCGAAGTTCCTGGAATGGAAGATACTTAAAATATTTCAGTGTTCTCTGAATCGTCGCATAGGTTACTCTTCTTCTTACAGGGCCATACCTCAAGTCTCTAACTGCGTCAGTAATTGACTTCATGGGATACAAAGTAAAATAATTTAGAATAGCTCGATCAGGGTTTCTTTTTCTCATTGTAGTCCTTTTTCTAATATGTAACGATTTTGTTTCTTCGAATAAGAGATAAAATTGTGTTTCCCTGACGTTTTCTCTAGATTTATAATAGAGAGTTATAATTTAAAGTCGTTCTTCTGATGTAAACCTTCAAAACGTAATAAACGTATTTTTAAAATTCTCGACTTTGACAAATAAGCACTTGAAACCTGTGGCAGCCAGGTTTTTTCAGGTGAAACTACCCTTATAGTATTATGTAGTTTTTAGACAATTGTAGCAGAACCGCAGGAAATAAACCCAGCAACCCCTATATCACCGAATTCCTTGTGAAAATCTCGAATCTATTGAAATAAAAATATACGGGGTATTCCATTTAAAAAATACGTCACTCGTCCGGTAACTCTTTTGTTTTTGTTTCAAATGTTTTTCTGATTAGTTTATTAAATTCTACGGAAAAAAATACACTAAATGGCTTTATTCGTTTTTTAAAAAAGTACAGGAAAGTTCAAAAATAAAGCCCTGTTTACTTTAAAATGAATAACCCTGTATATACAATATTAGATATACAATTTAGGGAAAAGAAATATTATTTATTTTAAAACATACGACCACTATGCGTATCAATGTATATTTGTAGGCTACCAGCACCAACAATGCCTCTATTTAGTCTGTTGCCAGAAATTTGGTTTGACGCTCTCATTATAACTCTAGTGTCTTACAGTATAACTATGTCCATGGCGCTAATAATTGCAAAAATACATATGTATGAAATTGATACCAATCAAGAACTGTTGGCACTGGTAAGTTTATTAATTTATACTACCAAATCAGTCAAAGATTTTGCCAGCAAATCTCTCAAATAGAAAAGAGGCCAAGTAGCATTTGGGAAAAGTTTCCGGTAAAGGGCCTTGGCGCATAAGGGAGGGGGGTAATCGGCCTTTTTACTTTTTGGAATCTCATCCAGCTAGACCTGTTGAAAATTAAAAGACCTGATCCGAAAAACTCCCCTACTCCTCCAAAATTACTCCTAAAGGTCACTGGGGATGTTTCTTATGGAAAATGGATTTTGGTCAATTGTTTTTAAACTTTGCATACTGATAGTTCTCAACAGGCTTATTAAAAGTTACCACGAGCACACAACCCGAATTACCTAAATTTCACTTTTAGAGTCTGAGTAACTTTTTGGGATCCTTTTTCTCCTGCATAGCAGTGACTGCGTCCCTGTCCCGTTCGATGATCCAGCAGGACGTTGGCGGTGTCTCCCAACTGGCCAGTGTCGTCAGCAGTCTTATTTTATTATTGACCCTGTTGTGGGTGGGGCCGGTGTTTCAGACACTGCCACGGTGCGTACTGGCCAGTATTATCATCATAGCATTAAAGGTAAGAAGTGCATATTACACCTGTCAAAAATAACGTTTGACAAATCGTCCAACTCCTAAAAAGTACAATTTTAATTTTATCTTTAGGACATATTATAAAATGTGACGTTTCATATCGCATTTTTTAAATTTGCTAATATAACAACAGCCGCATGACCAGTGTCATAATGTTATTAAGTTAGGTCCGCGAAAATGTGGAATTTCTCACGGATATAAAAAAACACGTAAAAGGAACAAATGTTGTGAATTACCCACAGCTTCCGGGACGGACTAGATTTGACGCTTATAACCCTTTTTACGCCCTGTATTAATAAGAACTTTGGACAACATTTTTTACAAACCTACCTATTGACGAAAAATTAATTACTATTCATTTACGTCACTAATCCTTGCCGTATTTAAAAAAACCGTTAACTTCCCCCAAGTTCTGTCGCATGGAATATGAAAAATAGTTTAAAAAAACAAAAACAAACACGTTTTTATAGCAAACTGAACTAAAAAGTAGAAAATAATCAGTTATAGCGAAAAAAAACGTGGGGTGCTTGATATCGTTGCGCTTCCGCTCTATAAGTAGTTGCAGACAAACTCTGCTGTCTGCTAAAAATAAACTAAATACATAGTTGCAAATTAAGGTTTTTATGGATGCCAAAAAGAATATTGCTATTTATGACACAAAGAGAAGAGTAACTGTACACAAGTTTTTATTTAAACAAATATACAATTAAACAATACACACAATATGATGTGATACGCCAATGGGGCGTATCAGCTAATCAAGTCAAATTTACAAACGTATACAAATACCTAAGTCGTACAACAAAATATTTTGAACTTGACAAATTTTTGGTAAATCAAACTAAAGTGTAACTTTTAATTACACCAATTAAATTAACCTAAGTTGTTTTAATTTAACAAAAGCAAAAGAAATATTAAAGATCGGTATTACTTTAAATAAGCACTGATAGCTTTAGAATTCAGCAATTTGCAATTTTAAATTTTTGCAAATAAATTTGTCGAGTTCTAGAAACTTAAAACATAAACTTATAAGCTACAAACAATAATCAGATTTTTATATTTTTATCAATCGGGCTCAAATTCACAAATTATGTGAAAAAAATAATCACAAATTTTAAACTTAATTTTGGCGCAAATATAGAGGGTTATTTATTCTAAAGTTAACAGGGCTTCATTTTGAACTTTGTATTTTTTAAAATTTGAAACCTACGCGGGTTTAGATTTCTTCGAGACTCTGCATCTGGCATCTCAGGGGCTCCAGTCCTGCGGTGGACTGAACTGGGGCCAGATAGCTGCCCGCGTCTTGCTTTGGTGCGTAATGTTTCTCTAATAACTGCGCAGGGGGCGAAACTGGGGCCTCTGCCTCCTCTAAAGAGGGCGCGACGGTTTGCGTCCCTTTCCTTCCTTCTCTCTTCTAGTGTTTTGCATGCCCCAGCTACCACCGCCATCGGAATGTCGTACTCCGTACAATACTGTGGCATGCTGGCACTATGCGGCTCTGCCGCAGAGTCCCCTGACCATGCCACACCTATACGGGGCCCTTCAGCCTCCTTGACCACGACATTCTGATGTACGACGATTTTGGGGTCGGAGAGGGTGGTCGTGGACTCCTTGTCTTCTCAGGGTAATTACTACCCTTAACCCATGGGTTAGAGGGTCCGCGAGGGCTTGCTGGAAAGCTGAGGGTCCCTTCTCGGCTCCTGCACTGTGTTCCGCGGGTTCTTCCCCTGGGTTCTGATATTCCCCTTGGGGTTTTTGGCCGGGTGAGCCACGTGGTTCCGCTGTTTTTAGGTATTTTGGGGGTGAAACCCGCCCTTCAGAGAGGGTGTCTAGGTTGTTTATAGTAGTCAGAGGGTCCCTATAGGTACTACAACCCTCCAAAGGGTGGGTTAAAGCACCCAAGGGCCGTAAATTCAGGTCATCGGCAGATGCCGGGAAATGCGTATTTTTATTCTCTTGTTGCATCTGGTTCAGATGCGTCTTTAAACCTTCCTCCGTGAAATATTGCTTACTACTTTGTACACAGGCAGACTGCCGAACCGTAGCACGACGCCTTTCGCGCCTAGTCCACCGTTGGTGGCGGCGTTTTTGTGCTTTGGTCGGAATTCCGTCCGTGGACAAAGGGTTACTTAAAACAGGGTTAGCTTGATCAGCCAAGGTAGCGCTGGAAGGGCGCTGCCAGGCCGAACTAAGCTTAGGGCGGAGCATATTGGGTTGGTTTGATCGGCCAAGGTAGCGCTGGAAGTGCGCTGCCAGGCCGAACTAAGTCTAGGGTGAGTGGCCCTAGTGTCTATACTCTCAGGCTGCAAATTAAAGGCGTTATATATTTTAAACAATTTTGATTTCATTTTATTTATCACTTGATCAATCTCCTCTTTATTTACTACATACGCCATGATTTCTCAAATCTCTAGGCTAAGTTTACAAAATATAAAAGAAAACAAATATCAAAACAAATATGAGATAAGGGAACAATAAACAAAAACAATTCAATAATACAGCCCCGGGTGGCAAGGCTCCAAGTCTAGTGACTTCTACCCCCTTAATGAATTAGAAAACAAGATAATAAAAAAAATAATTAAAATGGTCCAGAGTCCGGGAAATGCAGACTCTGCCACTCTTCCTTTTTCCCTTAAATTAGTGGGCAGCCTTTTCCCAGTGGCGAAACTAAAGATTCTCACGAATCCAAACGCTAGGTTAACCTAGACCAGTTACTTAACCTGGATTTTTATGAAGTTACTCCCCCCTTTACTGACAATACTACTCCCTGTACCAAAAGAAATAAAATCTCCCCACAGAAAACAAAAAAACCGCGACTAAAAAAAATAAAACTTCTCCTAAAATTTTCCCCAAAAATGAACCCTGAATCCAGAAGAAAATAAGCAAATTGGCAAATAACCCCTGACAACAAAAATAAAAATGATTAAATTTTTACGAGAAGTGAAAAAGGTAAAAATACTTGGAACTTTGCTTTTTTAAGAGTATAAACGCTAGGATTAGTATAGGCGGCTGATCTCTTACGAGGGCCTGCCCAACATACACTGAATTTTCATGGCAAAGTGTCGGGTATTTATAGATCCCGCATCACCACCCCACTTAGCCAAGGATTTGGTGTTTCAACAAGGAACACCGAAGCCCAGGCGAGAAACAAAAGCGGGAATCCTAGCGGTTATCTTCTCACCGTTATAACCTTTAACTTAATTTAATTAACATGTCCTATTCAGCCCACAGGTGATAAAGAGGTTATCTTAATAAGAGAGAGAAAAATTATGTTTCAAAATATTTAAAAAAACTTTATGACCTGCTAGCTTTACAATTGTATCTTTGGTATTTAAACTACTTCCCCCAATGGTGATATGCTACTTTCAGCATTTCTTACAGCCCATGATTCTACATAGCTAGTTCCTTAACTATGTGTTCCTTTCTGATTCTTTACTTAGAAAAAGAAAATTTTCTACTTATATAAAAAAATACAATTTTATCCTTCTATGTTTTACTTATTATGTCATACAAAAACAACTACAAGTTCTCCAATCTGGTAATCTTATTTGTTACTTATCCGGGTATTCCACCCCACTTTAGAATATAAACTTAGTTACACACACCACAAAAAAAACTTCCTAAGGGACCTCAGTTAACCCTCCGTCTAGTACCGTTAACCTTCTAGCGTCACCTCTAGTCATACTGTGATTTTTCAGATCATACACACATAAAAAAAATATCCCTGGCCTCTTGCCAGCCTAGTAAGCCACGACAGCCCTTCGATGAGAACTCTGCTCATCCTCCTGAAGGTTCAACTGCCAACCTGTGGACCTTACTACCTCTAAACTCTCCTCTGCCTACCTCCGGAAATCACGCACGAACCTCGGCCGGGCAGGACGCTCCGAGTTGGGAAAATTTCCGGGCATTCATACAACAACAAAAAAATTATCTTAAAATCTTTCTGACCGTGACCTGTACCAATTACTCCCGTACTAGACTTGTAAACAAAAAAAATAATTACTTTACTAAGTTTATATCTAGAAAAAAATAATCACTTTACTAAATTTATATCCAGTACAAGAAAAATATAAAAACTTTACTTCTGATCTGAAGAATTTCCTGATAAAATTGAGCTTATGCTCTAGAGAATTGTCAAAGAAAAACAACCCAATTATTTTTAAAACTTAATTGATCTGAGAAAAGGAACACATAATTTTCTACATTTTATCTACCTCGGTGGCAAAGGGCAGCCAGTCTTAGGGTCTGCCGTGCCGACTCTGGTTTTTAAAACTTAAATCAAGGTTGACTTGGTCGGCTAAGGTAGCGCCGATGCGCCGCCAAGCCGAACTAAGCTTATAGTTGCCGTCGATGTCAGATAGTTGCTCCACTCCTATCATCCTCTAACGGCTGCTGGCTCCTGCTCTGTAGAATGGGGCGACTAACATAATAAAAAAAACGCCATGATTAGAAAAAAATATATAAAAAAAATACAGTTTCTTCACCCAATATTGTGATAATAAAAAAAAAATAGTTGTATGAAAGAAAAAAAAACAGTATTTCACGGGAAATTTCTAATTTTCTTTAATTTTATCCGCCAGAGAGCTATCTCCTGGCTTAAAGATGGTGGTTTGGCGCTTATGGCTGAATAATAGGTCCGCAGGTGTTAAATTCAACGTGGGCAGGAGACGATGCCTCATCCTCTTTAGCCATGGGCCAATGACGTCGGGCCAGTCTTGTTCGGCCTCCATTAAGCTGACTCTCCAGGTCTGCAAAGATGCTCCAGTCCCCCAAGTCATGCTCTGATTTGGTCCGGACCACGGCGTTCGGAAATACTTTGTTCATGTGTCTGGTGAAGGATTTTAGCTCCTCGGTGCATAATACCACCGCTGGTTCCCTCCCCAAGGATTCTACCTCTCGCTCTAGGAATCTCCTTAGTTCCGTACCGCTGAAGGTGGCTGCTTCGCAGCAGCTCACCCAGCCACTATATAAATCCTGGCAGGCGAACACAGCACTTCTGCCGCTGCGCCTGGTTTTCCGTAAATCCTTCACCACGGCCACTTGAATGACCTCAAAAGGTCTAATCTCCCCCACTGCGTCCTCCTTTGTTCGTTCCAGTAATTTGCATAACTGGCAGTTCTTGATAACATTTCGGGCTTCCCTGAACATCTTTGGCCAGAAGAAAAGACCACTCAAAAATTCTGTTATGTTGTCTCTGCCCCCGTGTCCATGGTCATGAATTCTTTTAGCCAGCATCTCTCTTAATGGTGTAGGTACCCACATCTGCTTCTGCGAAGGGTCCCTATTATCAACCACAAACAGCTTTCCCCCAAAGCGCAAAAAAGGTTCCTCCTTATCCTTGTCTCTGCTCAGCAGCTCCTCGGTCCCTCTGTCTGTATCTTGTGCCCTGGCCACTTCTTCGACCAGCTGAAACACAATTTCCGGGGATATATCTAGTTTGTCGATTAGGTTCCTCTGTGTGTTTATTCTTCCTGCTGTCCACAATGTAATGTCCATATGACTCACCGGCAATGTCGTGTCTATTTTGTTTTCCGTCTGCACTCCTACTGACGCTATCTGCCCCGGGTTCTCCGGCATTCTCCGGTTCTGGAGAATTGGCCCTTCCAGATGCCCTATACTTTGGGCGCCATGAAACCTACGCGGGTTTAGATTTCTTCGAGACTCCGCATCTGGTATCTCAGGGGCTCCAGTCCTGCGGTGGACTGAACTGGGGCCAGATAGCTGCCCGCGTCTTGCTTTGGTGCGTAATGTTTCTCTAATAACTGCGCAGGGCACGAAACTGGGGCCTCTGCCTCCTCTAAAGAGGGCGCGACGGTTTGCATCCCTTTCCTTCCTTCTCTCCTCTAGGGTTTTGCATGCCCCAGCTACCACCGCCATCGGAATGTCGTACTCCGTACAATACTGTGGCATGCTGGCACTATGCGGCTCTGCCGCAGAGTCCCCTGACCATGCCACACCTATACGGGGCCCTTCAGCCTCCTTGACCACGACATTCTGATGTACGACGATTTTGGGGTCGGAGAGGGTGGTCGTAGACTCCCTTGTCTTCTCGGGGTAATTACTACCCTTAACCCATGGGTTAGAGGGGTCCGCGAGGGCTTGCTGTAAAGCTGAGGGTCCCTTCTCGGCTCCTGCACTATCAGTTCCGCGGGTTCTCTCCCCTGGGGTCTGATATTCCCCTTGGGGTTTTTGGCCGGGTGAGCCACGTGGTTCCGCTGTTTTTAGATATTTTGGGGGTGAAACCCGCCCTTCAGAGAGGGTGTCTAGGTTGTTTATAGTAGTCAGAGGGTCCCTATAGGTACTACAACCCTCCAAAGGGTGGGTTAAAGCACCCAAGGGCCGTAAATTCATGGTATCGGCAGATGCCGGGAAATGCGGATTTTTATTTTCTTGTTGCATCTGGCTCAGATGAGTCTTTAAACCTTCCTCCGTGAAATATTGCTTACTACTTTGCACACAGGCAGACTGCCGAACCGTAGCACGACGCCTTTCGCGCCTAGTCCACCGTTGGTGGCGGCGTTTTTGTGCTTTGGTCGGAATTCCGTCCGTGGGCAAAGGGTTACTTAAATCAGGGTTAGCTTGATCAGCCAAGGTAGCGCTGGAAGGGCGCTGCCAGGCCGAACTAAGCTTAGGGCGGAGCATATTGGGTTGGGTTTGATCGGCCAAGGTAGCGCTGGAAGTGCGCTGCCAGGCCGAACTAAGTCTAGGGTGAGTGGCCCTAGTGTCTATACTCTCAGGCTGTAAATTAAAGGCGTTATATATTTTAAATAATTTTGATTTCATTTTATTTATCACTTGATCAATCTCCTCTTTATTTACTACATACGCCATGATTTCTCAAATCTCTAGGCTAAGTTCACAAAATATAAAAGAAAACAAATATCAAAACAAATATGAGATAAGGGAACAATAAACAAAAAATTCAATAATACAGCCCCGGGTGACAAGGTTCCAAGTCTACGACCTTATATACTATCCGTTGTTCACCGAAGCTTAATCGACTCGCACGGTTGAGCAACGGCAGCCAGATATTCGGAATGTCGACACTAGGTTTGCTAAACACATTTTGGTTGTTTGCAATTATTACATCTTCTTTAAATTTTCTTTTTTTTTAGTGGGTTTCTTTATGAATAATTTTTGCTTCCGACCATTGTATGTGGTGTTGTTTTGACCATGCGTGTTCGGCAATCCCTGATTTAGACATTTCACCTCGTTCCGTATGTTTCTTATGTTCTTTAACTCTAATTTCGAGTGGTCTTTTTGTTTCCCCGATGTATACCTCACCACATTCACAAGGAATTTGGTAGATGCAATACCTTTTAGAACTGATTAAACCATTAGTCCACCATCCTTTGTTAAAAAATCTAGTCATTTTGTTGCGATTCTCAAAAATGTAAAAATGGGACCAAACGATACTTTCGTAAGCTTTGATGTAGAAAGTCTGTACAAATGTGCCAGTAGAAGAATCGTTCGGGCCAAGTTCAACGAAGATAATACCTTAGTACAACGCACCACCCTGCCGCTGGATGGAGTGATGGAGTTGTTGGAGCTATGCTTCCGTAGTTCTTACTTTGAACTGAAAGATGAGTACTATGCGCAGGACGATGGACCTCCCATGGGTTCATCGCTCTCTCCAGAGGTAGCAAATATTTATATGGAATGGTTTGAGGGACACGCAGTTAAAACTGAACTAATCAAACCAAAAGTTTGGCTATGATATGTTGACGATACTTTTATTGTATGAACAGGTAATGACCAAGAAATTGAAGGTTTCTTAAAACATCTAAATTGTCTTTGACCCTGTATCAAATTTACAATGGAGAAGGAACAAAATTCGGCTCTACCTTTTCTCGACGTGTTAGTCAAACGAAATAATGGACATATACAAACCTTGGTATACAGAAAGCCTACTCACACTGAACAATATTTACACCAGAATTCCAATCACTCTAACGAAACAAAGCAAGGAGTCATACGTACTCTATATAACCGCGCAGTGACCTTATGTAGAGATCGAACGCTGTAAGAACAACACCGATACGTCACGGTCTCATATGGCAAGCTGATATAAAACCGTGACGTATCGGTGTTGTTCTAACAGCGTTCGATCTCTAACAGTAAGGAATTTCTGCAAGCCGAAATAAGTAATATAACTAAGGGTCTCAAGCAAAACGGCTACAGTGAGAGATTGGTTAAGGAAACAATCGATAAATATCAAGATATGACAAAAAACTCTAATTTGAATAAGACTCCACAGAATATTTATGACTATTCCGTACACTAGAGGAACTTCAGAAAAGATCCGCAGTATAACGAATAGGTATAATATTAAAACAGCTTTTAAATACCAAACCACTCTGAGAAGTATTCTTACTAAGACGAGACCGGACAACAATGTTTCAAAAAATTACTGCATCTACCAAATTTCCTGTAAATGTGATGAGGTATACATGGGGGAAACAAAAAGACCACTTGAAATTAGAGTTAAAGAACACAAGAAACATACGGAACGAGTTAAAACGTCGAAATCATGGATTGCCGAACACGCATGGTCAAAACAACACCACATACAATGGTCGGAATAAAAAATTATTCATAAAGAAACCCACTGAAAAAAAAGAAATTTGAAGAAGCTGTGTAAGAGGGCTCAACATAGTTAAAGGTTTGTAAAAAACGTTGTCCAAAGTTCTTATATCAATACAGGGCGTAAAAAAGGAGGTTATGAGTGTAACAGCTTTTCCGTCCCTACAGCTGTGAGTAATTCACAACACTGCCTTGGATAATAATTTGAGGAGTCTTACTTGGTATTAAGTATTATTAAAATAAAATATACCTGGTGGTTTAATAGTTATGTCCTGAAAACTTGAGTCCATTAAAGCTCTTTTGGGAGCCAATGCCTCCGAAGAGAAGGCCTACACGAAGAGAGCTGATATGAACTTGTAGTATTCTTTTCTCGTCCATGAGATTTTCCACATTTTCCCGGACACCCCGTATATTCTTATCCTTCAACCTTATACCATGGATACATCCTTTATAACTCATTTTTTTTAATTTTAGAGTTTGCTTTGGCAAGTGAAAGATGTACCACGTCGCTGGCGGACGAGCAGGTGGAACGGATTTGTATGGACAGTCACGTATTTCACGACTCTTACCGTACAGATCAGTGTGGGACTCGCAGTTGGCGTGGTAGCCTCAGTACTGAGCTTAATTGAACAAGGCTTAAGACCACGTGCCTTTCTGCTGGGGAGGCTGGATGGCACAGATCTCTATTTGGATATGAAGTGGCATAGAGCGGTAAGGGGCTTCTTTTTAAATTGGAACGTTTGGCATTACTGGGCATTAAGGAATTTTTGATACAGACACTATTTGTGAGGCCTCGATAATCCCGAGATAATTTTTTACTTTTTTGTTATTCTACCACAGGGGTTCCCAATCTTTTAAGGCATGGTGCACATTTCAGAGGAACAATATTTGGCAGTGCACCAAATATATTTATTTTATACTGTCTTGTAAACCTTCAATTACATTATCAGTTTGAGTCCGTTAGGTTAGTCATAAAATATCGAAGCCGGTAAGTGCCGCTAAGCAACACTTACTGGACAGTTTTTATTGTTATAAATCAATCAAATCAAATTACATTGACATTTAAAAATATGCCAACTAACATTACATTTTCTTCCACTTGTTGCTGTTGCTACAGGAAAAAAGACGATGCTATTTTCAAATATAATGTGATTTTGTGATTTTTGAAATCAAATAATGATACAAAATGGACTTACAGTATGAAATGAAATACATTACGATACAAGTCCAGTAGTACTTGTTACAGTTACTCTATTAGACATTCTTGACTCGGCTCCTAGCGTCACCTCGTCCATCATCTGATTCCGCGTTAAGACGTCATTGACATTTAGTCTTGGTCGCTACATGACCTGAAAATCCCAACTCACACAAATATGTTGTGGTAAATGGTAAAAGATTTTTGCACAAATTCTATAACTGAACACAATACAAACAAGTACTGGATGTTGATATTATTTTTATCACACATTAAGGGAATTCCAATAAGAGGTTTCAATTTTTTTTTTATTTGCTACTCTTCTTATCTCAAGTTTTTTTCTGTTATTCGTGTTTTATTGCGTTAGGGAATTCAGTATAATTTTAACAAGGAAGCGCTATACAGTCAAAAACGTGTTTACATTATTAAAACTTATTTAAAAATGAGTCTTTTGTGAGAGCCACATCTTGTCGAATTCGTTATGCGTCACGGTTAGTTTTTTCTTTGGGGTTTTTTTTTAATAATTTAGTTTGTTTACCTTAATGCAGGTCGGTTTTCATTTTTTTGGGAGTTTATTTGGCAAAAGGCTCCAAATTTGATTGTAATTGCTGGGTTACTTCTGTTTTTCTATCGTATTTGGTTTCTACCTTATGCTTTACGTTGCTTTTACCTCGTAGTATTATGTACTAAAAAAAATTTAAAATTGTATTTGGGCAACGTGGTAGGAACTCAAATGCGTAACGATGCAATTCAGAGGCGAGAAAATTCCTAGAATTAGCAGCGATGCGCGTGCGCCCACTGGTGCTTTTTTAGAAGGACGAAGGCCGTCGGCCATGTTTTACCATTGGCACTTTCACGTCATTCTTTCAAGCTGAGAACTAGGAAAATTTGAGCTATTGGTATTCAAGCCATCTTTATAGGATTTGTGCTGCAAATTTCCAAAAAACTTTCCGATTTAAGTTTTCCTTTGTTTTGTGTGAATTTTGTTGGGTTTTCGTTGCCTTTTTGGCTGTTTCGGAAAGAAATCTGCATTGCAGGACTTTGTTCGACGCTGCAGGGATACGTGTCAGTTGAAAATACCCCCCCTTTAAAATCTTGGGGTTCTTCGTACGGGCCAAATTTTTCTGCTGGGCCATTAATTAATTTTGAAACGGTTTTCGTTTTGGTTTGGAGGGCTATCAATTTGGTAGAAGTTTTCTTGGGACGGGTCAGAGATAGTAAACCAACTGTTAATGTGTTGTTGTAGTTTTGGACACCATCCCTCTTACGGTGTAGTGGCTGGCACACCTGCCATCACTTGGATTCAACAAAACAGGCAACATTAAAATAATTTACTAACAATTTTTTTTACCACTTTTCAAGAAACAATTTAGACTCTAGCTTTTAAATTTTTACCATATTGTTATAAATTATTTGCGGCCCTTTCTTTATTTTTATTGTAATATTTTTTTTGGTAAATCTTAATTTTCTTATTGGTTTTCAAATGGTGCACCTGGTCACTAAATTATTGGTAAATAATTAAGCGGTATTTATATATATTTTTTATATTTCATATATTTTATAAATTGTAGACTTATATTTATAATATTTATTTTTTTTATCTCAGTATAGAAAATTTAACAGTTATTAACTCAGCGCATTCACCATTTTATTTCGATTATATATATTTTTTTTGTAAACTTTTAAATAATAATTTAAATTTTACATTTCGTAGCCGTGCATTCACCATTTTATTTTGATTAATTTTTTTGTAAACTTTAAATTACAAATTTATAATAAATTATATTAACTATTTGTTTTAAATATAGTGTTTTATTTGGCTCGCCTAGTGTCTCCTTTTTCCTAATGTTAATATTGTTTAGTAAAATTTTCTTATCTTTTGAGTGGTAGTAAAGTTGAACGAGAGTTCCCATAAATCTTGGAAGGTCTCTGCTAGGCCTGGCACCAAAAGCAGTGGCGCCCAGTTTAACCCACCCTACTCTCCGGCAAATGAGTTAGGCATTTTTGCACGCCCTCTCTGCTACTCACCTTCAGCTTATGTACCTTAGCTATTTGTTATTAATTTTATTTAAAGAAAAATAAAAAAATATTTTTTTTTTAAAGGCTGCCAACGGCCAAATAAAAGTTGGATAAGTGTTTTCAGGCTAAAACACTTGGGCTAAAGCAACTGCGTGACAATGCAATAAAATCATTTTCAGTGACGAGGCTCATTTCAACTTGGCAGATATACGAAAAGCCAATGCATGCTCAACGTGTGACAGTTTGTTGTGGTTCTTGGGCTGAGGGTATCACTGGTCTGTCTTTCTTGAAAATGAAGACGAACAAGCTGTTACAGTAAACGAAGAGCAATACCAAAATATGATTGGTGTTTTTTTATGGGATGAGATAATGGACATGGATTTAGACAATATGTAGTTCCAACAAGATGGTGCGACATGCCATACAGCACGAAAAACATTAAATTTATTTTATACATGGTTTAAAGGACGGATTATCTCAAGGAATGGGGGCGTAAATTGGCCACATGGGACTTGATGCCGCTGAATTATTTTTTGGTGGAGCTATGTGAAAAGCAAATGTTACGAAAACAATCCTCTAACCACTTAACAATTTAAACAAGAAATTAGACAAATTATTTGTGACATAACTTTAGAAATGTGTTTAGAGGTAATGGAAAATTTCAACAAAAAAATTGTGTGCTGCTGGAGAAATCGTGGTGGCCATTTGGCAGATATTGTTTTCCACACATTCGAAACCTTTTATTGAAACACCCTTTAGTTTAGGTACGGTAGACCTGTAAGACACACTGTCATACAAATTCAAGTAAATACACCATTAATTAATAACATTTGGATTAAATTCAAACCATATTAATTGATGTATCTAATCGTACTTTTTATGTTTTAAAACATTTTTTATAAATATTAGGTAACTAAATAAGTTCGTGCGGTTTTTGGTAAAAAAATATAAATTTTTATTAAGAAACAATAAGACACTATTTATTAGTCGAAGTAATTACCATCACACTCAATGACCTTTTGCCAACGTGGAACCAATTTTTGTATGCCGGTATTTTAGAACTCCCTGGATTTGGAGTCAAAAAATTGGCATTTATTACACCATCTCGAGTTGTAAACTGTCGGTGCCTGATACAGTTGTCAAGAGACAAAAAAAGGTGACAATCACTCGGCGAAATGTCGGGAGAATATGGCGGGTGCGGTAACGTTTCCCAGCCGAGTTCAAAAATTTTTTCTCTGGTCACTCTTGCGGTATGAGGCTTGGCGTTATCCTACAGGACTATTACTTTCTTCCAATTGATCAAAGAATGCTGTTTCTGGATAAGTGCTGCTTGTACTCGTTGAAGCTGCTCACAATACAAGTTAGAAGTTGGTGATGGTTTAACCCTTTTTCAAAAACTCATAATAGACCATTTCAGTTGCTGTCCACCAAACACACAACAAAACCTTGTTTGGGTACAAGGAAGCCTTGGGCGTGTGTGGTACCGAATCAGTAGGCGACAACCAATGATACGAACGCTTAGAATTCCAATACAGTATCCGTTTTTCGTCGCAGTTTAATAATTGATTAAGAAATGGTTCATTAGCGTTGCGTGAAATGTTTGCTGAACAAATGGTAAGACGACTTAATTTGTTATCATTTGTCATCATGTGGGACCCATTTGCTTAACTTCCACGTCTTTCCTAGCTGATGAAGACGCAACCGAATAGTTTCAGGACTCACATTAAACATTTCTGCAAGTTCTTGGCACATTGTCCTCGAATTTGCGTTCACAACCTGTCGGAGATCCTCGTTGTTCATGATTTTTGGTCTCCCTGAGCGCAGTTCACCGCTCAAACTGAGATCTCCCGAAGAAAATTTTTTGAACCACTTCTATGCTATTCGATCACTAACGGCATCATCTCCGAATGCGGTACATATATTTCGCGCCTCCGCTGCAGCTTTTGTACCAAGTTTGTAATATACAGAAACGAACTTAAATTACTTTTATTCTCGCCCTTTTTCAATTATTAAACTGAATAAAAATTTCAGTAACTTTTTATAGTGTAAGAAAAGGATTCATACTAAAGTGACAGGTAAGAAACAATCGCTATTGATCAACAACATAAACAATATCCATGGCAATGTGCGATATACTGCATCCGCAGGAACTTATTTGGTTACCTGATAATAATTATAGGTAGTGGAAACGCTTCAAAAAGTAGACACGTACGTTGTCCATATCTCTGGAAAAAAATCATCTGAAATTAAAACATTCGATTCAGTAGTCTCTAAGAATTAGACAACGTAAGGTCGAAAAACACAGTTTCGATATAAACGCCTTTCAAGTCTTTTTTATCGAAAAACTGAAAAAAAAAATCTTATCAATATCTTATCGTCGATGCCTGCTCCATACAAAATTTCTTCTAATTTTTCCAGGATTTGACTTTTATCCAATTTATCTTTTCTAAACTTTATTCTGCTTTCTTTAGAAGCATCTGATGATTGGCGTTTTGCTAAAGCTATGTGTCGCGTGTGTCGCGTGCTTGGATAATAAAACGTAAGAGGCAGAAAAGTACATTTAGAATGCTTAGATCATTTTTATAATTTCAGAGAATGTTGTTAAATGCATAAACTTTTGAAAAATAGAAAAAAGAAAAAAATATTTTTTAAAAATGACCGAGGTAGACTGACCCCTTAAAAAAAAAAGATGTATACCATAGTCTTGAGGTGTCGTGTGTCGCTTTGATTGCAATGGTTATTTACGCGCAGTGTTGCCAATGCGGGAATATATTAAGAGACGTTTAGGATACGGTCTAACAACAATCAGTAATTTAGGTAATGCGTTTATCTCTTTTGATTTACATTTCGATATTAAACTTTTTTCAACGCTTCGCGGTGCTCCTGGATGAACTCTATGGTGCACCTAGTGCACCCGACCGTTAAAAGTTTGTGATCGACTGTTCTACCACATACTACTACTTTTTCTTTTAGACTAAAGAAATCTCTGGCCTTAAGATTATCCAATTTGTAGGCGGGCTAAGTTTTCTTACCAAAAATGCCTTTAAAAATTTATTTGTCCAAAAGGTGGGTTTAAAGCCCGAGTCAGTTTTGATAAAAAGGGCTAAACTAAGGGAAAAAGGAATTTATTTAGATGAAGAAGAAGAACTGTCTTTGAAGGGTGTTATCTTGGATTTTTCCTCACTAACGTTTCTGGAACCATTTGGAGTGGATTTTCTAAGCGAACTTCAGTATGATCTTGGTCAATTAAAAATTGAGCTTTATATTGCTGGATGTTCAGGTAAGAAAATTAAGACATAAAAAATATTATCCCGTTTTAATATATAATTTTTATTTGGTAAATACAATAAATAATATGCAATATTAAAAGTAAAACATTATTTAAAAGACAAAATAATAATTAAAAAAATATATTATTAAACCTAAACGCACAAAATCTCCTCCAAACTTGGGTCCTTCCGAAAGATACACATCACTGAAGCAGCGTGACCTCTGGATCGCTAGAAATTCACTATATTTTTTGCGTTTTTTATATTTAATAAGAATACACGCTGCACCTGATGATTTAGATGTTCTATCTATACAGAAATTGGCTAAAGTGTGTGAACATGTAGCATCCCAAATTGACAAATTTAAAAATCAAATTATTTTTAAGACTTCAAGAATCTTTTAAAAGTGTATCTTCAAATTTAACCAAAGCTAGCCATTTTTTCGAACATTTTTCAAAATTTAAATCATTAGAGACAATGACATAGGAAGGTAAGATAGAGGTAAGCCGCCCAAAAATATCACACACTGATCTCAAAAAGGCGGATATTGAAAGGGTAACATATCTCGCATTCTAAGATCCCCGATCCAACAGGCAGTGTGCTTTGATGTTATCTGGCAGTTTGAAATAATTTGAAGAAGATTTTAAGTAATATTACACACAGGAGAGCTTATAAAAACAAGCGGATCTGCATAATAACAATTAGCCAGGCGTCACTGAGGGCACTAGTAAATCCCAAGGTAACGTTCAAGCTAATATGGAAATGCCAAAATAACTGGAAGTCCTGAGAGAACGCAACAAGGTAACTTTCCTGTGGGTATCAGGACATTCGAGAATAGAAGGCAACAATTGGATGAGCTAGCGGGACAGGGATCATCCACCCCATACTTTGGACCAGAACCTGCCCTTAGAGTAAGCAAAACCACAGCACGAGGGCAAATCAGGGTATGGATCCAAAACAAACACGAGGAATACTAATGAAACCTCAGTAGAATAACACAGGGAAAAAGCTTCATAACGGGCCCATCCAAAAGAACTAAGGAAGAACTACTCAGGCACACCAGGAAAAGACTTCGCATAACAGTAGGGTTGCTAACAGGGCACGATAACCTAAGAGGACCCCTACACAAGATAGGCTACAGTGGGGACCAAAATTGCAGCATGTGCCACGAGGGGGAGGAAACAGCCTACCATATCCTGTGCGAATGTAAAGCGTTGAATCACAAAAGACAGGCATTATTTGGGAAACCGAAAATGAGCCAGCAGAAATATATCAAGCAACCAGTCTCGGGGTTATACAGACTTATAGAAGGAACAAGAGCTAATGGAAGGATTGGTATAAAGGATATTGGGAGATTAGGCACAAAAAGCCCAAGAGGCTGCGCTTCCTCAGGTAGTGAATCAAGACGGCTCCCAGGAAGTGAAAGAAGAAGAAGAAAAGTTATATTATCAAATTTAAAAGGGAAATCTGTATATTTTTAACAGGGCAAGCATCTTAGAAAATAGGATAAGCGATGTATTCCAAAAGATTGTTTAAATAAAAGTATGCTATGTAAGAATCTAGCAATTTAAAATTTGTTGTCTAAATTATTAAGAAAACTTGTTTGTCTAATAATAAATTAGTCAACTCCCGAAAGAGAATAACCGCAACCAAGTAAATTGAAATTAGTTAAAGAAAGTTTTGATAATTTTGGAGCAAAATTTAAGAATTTAGATTTTATTGTCGACAAACTTTTATCAAAATTACCGATAATTAGCGCTTGTTTAAGCAAAAAAACGAAATTAACAGTAAAAAGATTAACAAACAAAATTTGGTCATTAGACCCATTCAAGTATTATCATATCAACTAAATATTAGAATTAAAAAATAATGCTACAACTAACAATAAAACGCTTGCAAATACAAATAAAAACAACCTATGTTTACCGTTATATCTACACTATGACTTACACTATTAAAAACTTCACAATTAACATTAATCAATTTCAAGCGAATATCCAAATGTGCTTTGGTTTCAACCGCAGTTATCTGTGGTTTTTAAATGAAAGATGCTGTTATGGCCCCATACTCGTGAAACGCTAAAACGGAGTGGTTTTAACCGTAGTTTTTAGTAGTTTTTATTTGGTTGGGTTTTAAATTTGTGTATCTAACGGATACGCGTAGTAATATATTTATTTTAGATTTATGAAAATGAACGAAGTTTCTACAATAAAAACGTTATCATTCGCAGCAAAAATTATTTTTGACTATATACCTACTACGTTATTAAAATTTGTCATTGTCGATTTTCCACATCTAATTCATTATTTAGCAATGAATGCACGTTTACATAGTATGAGGTCGAAATCACTTTCAACTAGTAATTGGTTGTGGGATTATAATAATTTACCATTTAAGAGCACATTTGCTGTCTCTTAATTATCCATTCCACATTAAAATATTTGCCTTCATAATTAAGACAAATAACGAATTTTTCTTCCATTTTATTAACAACAAACGAATCAAATTAAAAATTAAACAAAACGCAATAAAAACGGAAAAAACACTCCAAACCCCCACTCCGACCTCCCCTTCGACTGACCGGTTGACAGTTGACACTTAAAAAACACCTCATGAGTAGGGTTTAAACCAAAAACTTTCGGTGATAACTATGACGGATATCATCTGATCAATGCCGTCACTAATCGATAACTGTTCTTATAACCAAACTCGCTTGAATGCGTTGGTTTAAACCAAACACAATTGGTAATTCGCTTGAAATTGATTATTGTTTCTTTTTAAGTGACGCACAAAAAAAATCGCAAAGATTGTTGAATTACCAATACAAAAGTGATAGGATCCGAATATATTTTAGGTCCTATGGCAGCCTTGCTTGTCGAACATTTTGTCCAGTTTTTTATATCAGGATTACACATTAATTAAATAAAACACGCTGAGAAAATTAAGTAAAAACCACAAAAATACAAAAATATGTCAAACGAGTACTGTCGTTACCGAAACGTTCAGATTGCGCCATATTAAGTAAAAATATATTGGTCATTATCTTGGAGCACATACTTACTGGAAGCAGCCTTTTCACTCGGCCGTGCTTACAAGTGTGCAAGAGCGAAAGAAAAATAGCGATGTAGCCTTTCTCTACCGCTCCAAGTGCCTATTTGGTCAGCGCGGAAGGGTATGTGTCCCGCCCAAAAGTCAATACGCGGAGCAGGGTACATATCCTGCCTTTTTGACCAATCAGGCACGTGAAGTTAGACAAAAAGGTTATACTGCTATTCTTCTTTCTCTCTGGCACACTTGTTTGCACGGCCGAGTAGCAAGACTGCTTCTAGAAGGTATATGCTCGAATATCATTATTACAAGAACAAGACAATGTTGGAAGTGGCAACACCGCACGGGGAATAACAGATGACACAAACCCCGATTAGATGATCAAAGATATTGACATAACTTTTAGCTGACGCGCAAGTCAAAACTTTTCGTGTTTTGTAGTAAAAACAATTGTGTGTATTTAATCAAAAGTTTATTTAAAAACGCTGTTGTATTAAATGCCAAATTGTGTATTTTTGTTTCCAAAACAGTAAGCAAATAATAACAAGTAAACTTTTTTTTTGGTTATTGTTGTTTGTTATTTAATTCTTTGTGTGGAAATAAACTGGAGGTATCGTGTATCTACCAATTGTAATATATTTAATGTGTTTTCTATGTACATATTTTTTAGACCAAGTATACGAGGTAATAAAAAATTGTGATAGATGGAAAAAGGACGACACTATGTTCATGATCTTTCCGACAGTGCACGATGCTGTACTTTACGCCCAAGCGAATATACTAATGAAAGAAATAAATGAAAACTCCTGAGACAAACACAAAAAAATATATTATTGGATAAAAAGAATTTTTATTAGTTGATAATGGTTTTGTGATTTGGTATAAAGCTAGACAAGTAAAAAAATACAAAAAACAAAATAGCTTGTTTTATTTTTCTAAAAATGGTAGTACTTTTTATGAAGACGTGTAAAATTTTATGTAGAAGTGTCACCTTATTCGGATAGTTACAGCTGTTCAAAGTTGACGTGTCACAATATGTTTTTACAATGAAAAAAAAATCAATATCGTTCAGTGATAAAATTATTATTTATGAAAGGTGTAACGCCAAATAAAATTCATGAAAATTCATTGTAAAAAGTTTGGTATAATAATAAGAACATTACATTCAGGGATAAAAATGTATTATGTTAATGAAAAAAATATTTGCATTAAAAAGTTCTGCTGAATGTTTGATCTTTCCTTATTTAGTTTAATTAAATATAACATTTATACTAAACCAGTTAGTTCCGAATTCTCACTTTAGGGAGTCAAATCTTAAGTCGTAACTAAAAAATGAGTCTCGATTATCCGTTTTGGTTTACATTTTTGAGTGTTATGCAAGTCTTAATCTCGAATTCAATATTTTGTCGAATGGCAAAACTTGGCAGCAAAAGTAAACATTGAACGGTAAAAAGCTTTTAAAAGAGCAAAAAATTAAACATATTCATTCAATCGTATACCGGTAATTTTGTGAATTTTGTGTATTTTAAAATTGAGTGTTTACTATAAAAAGAAGAATGAACGAACTGTTATAAAAGAAATAATTAAATATTGTAGCTGAGTTTAAAAAGATCAATTTGTAAAATTGGTCAAAATCTATCAAAATATTTATATGATATTCAAATACACCGAAAAGAAGTGGATTAATATTGCTTTAAAAAATCCTAGCGGAGAGAAAACCTGGAAGCTATGGCGAAATAATAAAATGTAATACGAGGGCGGCCCGATAAGTACTTAGCCTCACCGCCCGATGGCGCCACTATCGCAAGAGAAATTTACTAACGTGATGTACATTCTCGTAAACGGCTACTGTCGAAATTTTAGACAGATCGGACTCGTAGTTTTGTTTTGACCGCGTAGGAAAGCGGGCGTGTCCGCGGATTTTAGAAAAATCGAAAAAGAGCAATATCGGTCGTTGATTCGATTCTTGTTTTTGGAAGGGAAATCGCGCAGCGAAAGGAAAGAGCGCTTGGATACTGTGTACACTGACTTTTCTCGGCGACCGTTAAAAATTGGTTTAACAAGTTTTAACGGGGTCAAACATCGGTTTTTTGATGAGACACGCCCAGGTGCTCTGAAAAGGGCCACCACGGAGGATGGAACATAACAAAAATCCACGATCTCGTATTGGCAAATCGCCGATTAAAGGTGTGCGAGATAGCTGAGACAGTAGACATGTCAAAAGACCGCGTGGGTCATATCCTGCATGAAATTTTTGGGCATGAGAAAGCAGTCGGCGCGATGGTTGCCGCGTTTGCTCACTCCGGACAACAAGCGAAACCTTGAGACCACTTCAAAGCAGTGTTTGGCGCTGTTTAAGCGCAATCTGAAAAAAGTTTCTGCGCAGTTTCGTGACTGTCGACAAAACATGGATTCACTGGTACACACCAGAGACCAAGGAACAGACGAAACAGTGGACTTCACCCGACGAACGTGCTCCGAAGAAGTCTGTGTCCTATCGACCGGAAAGGCGATGACCACCATCTTCTGAGATTCACAATGTGTGATTTACATCGACTACCTGGAAAAGGGCAAAACAATCATAAGGTTGTACTATGCCCAATTGTTGGACTAATTCGACGTCGAACTGCAGAAAAAACGGCTTCATTTGACGAAAAAAAAGTGCTCTTCCACCATGACAACGCACCAGCGTACACTTTCGCCCTCGCCACAGCCAAATTAGTCACATTGCGCTACGAACTGCTGCCCCATCCACCGTATTCTCCAGATTTGGCCCCGTGCGACTTCTTTTTGTTCCCACACTCGAAAAAATCACATGCTGGGCAGAAATTTGAATCGAATGAGAAGGACATCACCGCCACGGAGGCCTACTTTACAGACCTCGAGAAAACGTATTTTTTAGACGGGTTGAAGAAATTTGAGCACAATAGTATTACTAAATATAAAAGATCTTTTTACGCACAATAAAAATGTAATGTATAACTCCATAAAAAATAAATTTAATTTGGATACATACATTTTGTACTCTATTATTTTTAATATATATATATGCTCGATGAAACAAAAAATTACATAACCAGCATGCAAACATTTGTACTCTTATAATATCTGATACATATTAGTCGATATTTTATATAAAATTAAATTAATATAATTAACTTTTTCAGTAATTACCGACCTTATTTTTACGATTTAAACAAAACCATTTTTACAAAGAAGTAGATTAGTTACAACAATCACGAACGCAAATTCGGTTCTCGAATGGATCCTACCCACTCGCACATATGTGAAATATGAAATGTCGAAAATGACATTTTAGAATCCATATTTTTGACGCGTATGATTTTAAAGCGACATTATAATTATTATATCGTATGCGACTCTGTATTTGGAATTAAAGAATAGAACGCATGGATTGGAATCCATATAGTACAGTGAATGAGGGGTTTTCCCTAGGAATTATAATTTACCGGTCCAATCAACCTGAAACTTGGACAGTAAGTAAAAAATAGCCCAAGAAACAAAGTTTATATGGTGTGCTTTTAGCTAGGGGGTGGAAGCCACCCCTTCGGAAGGGTAAAATATATTATTGAAAATAACTTTGGAAATCGATAAAAGGGAAAATTCTAAGCAAAAACTTGCTCATGAACAATTTTTGGCAAGTCATTATTTTTTGAGATACTCCTAATTGAAAATGATCTTTTTTCATTAAAAAAAAACACGTTTTTCAATAGTTTTTCTTTTCAATTTACATTCTACAAAAAAAAATTAAAAAAATAATAAAGCCTATAAAAAAGGAAAAGATCAATTTTTACTGATATCCATATATATGTGCAATAGGCAGACTGAGAAACGGCAGGTTAAAAATATTTTTTTATCCAGCGGACATTATATTACATGCATTTTACATTAAATAACTAAATAAATTTTAGTTTTACAAACAACTAAACATTTTTTGAAGAACTACAAAAAATCTTTAAAATAAACTGAACTTGAAGTCATTAGCATAAAAACTAACAAAGTTATAACAAAAAAACATTTATTTACTTTTTTTGACAAAAAAATCAGCACACAAATTTAATTTTTTGATAAATATACAATAAAAGATATTTCTTTAACAATTTTCTCTATTTATGTGTCAGTAATGTATCTCATACGTTTCAGCGGTTTAAAATGCTCATTTTTGAAAATTTAACGTTTTAAATAAAAAGAAAAGAAAAAATGTTTTTTTTTAATTACTGAAAAAATAAAAAAGATTTAAAAAATATTCAAAAGTAAAAGAATGTAGTTTTTACAGAATATTTTGGTTTTTTGTTTATTTCTGTAAAATAAAAATTAACAGAGATATGGCTGCTAGAAGTTTGCAGTTGAGGGAGAGAACCATGTTTCTAAAGCCGTTTAACCTCAAAAATTTCTAAAACGACAAGTTAAAAAATATTTAATTTTACGGGACTTGTAGCTATGTAAATTTCCTGCAAAATGATGTTTAAATTAATTTGATAGCTTTAAAATCAAGAAAGTTATCGTTAAAAAACCAATTCTTTCAAAAATTTTTATTTTCGTCCTCAGATGTAGAATTATTATTAAAATACAATTGGTCTACTAAGCTAATCTACATTAAAAAATATAACAAAATAAAAAAAATTACGGTTGACGCTTTGCATCAGCACATAAAAAAAGTTTTCTTGCAAATCCAGAATTGGGGGTGGATTAAAAGAAAACTCTCTAATTCCAATTAAAATGACTAACCAATCTGCACCACAGGAACTTTTGAAAATGATATTTTGTTATTGCATATCAGGATTGGGCTGTTTTGCAATGCTACCTGTGGAACGTGTTCCGGTGACAATTGCTTGAATAGTTCATCAATCGAAGATCAAGAGGAGGAGGAGGAACCTAACAGTGGCGATGAATTAAATATTTTATAATTTAACATTTTGTATTATTAATATATTTTTTTATATAATGAACATAAAATACTTTTATTTTTACTTTTTAACCTTTTGAAAAATGTCCCTATCAATTTTAAATCTATAATTTTTTTAATAGAGTTCTTTTGAAAATAACTGAACTATTAAACTTTTTTCTGTTGCTAATGATGGTTTTTGAGGGTTAAAACAATGCGATAAATTATACTGTGCTCTAAGTTAATAATAAATTATATTCAGTTTTTATATATATTAAATCACTAAAATATTTTAATTTCTTAAAAATATTTTTCTCGTGAATCACAAACCACCCCCATGGTTATTTAAGAGTTAAATTATTTTATTTAAATATTTATTTTACAGTAAACTCATTAATTTTTTTGCAATATTTGCGTCATTAGTCATTATATAATTTTAAGATGAAAAAAAACCTTTTTTTTTTTATCAAGGTGTTTTTTAAGGGTTGAAAAGTTACAAATATAATGTAAGGTATAACTTACAACATAAAAATATATTTATTTCACATATTTAGACATGGTATTAATTTGCACAACGTCTATTTCTATGTTTTTTTAATTTTTTGGCATAAGAGGTGGTCCTTACCCCCTAAAAATGAAAAGCACACTTTAAGCATACAAAAACTTTAATCTAGAAGGTAAAAGGAACTTAATTCCAAATTTTCAAAAAAATTGAACCTGTACAGGGTTATTTATTTTAAAGTAAACAGGGCTTTATTTTTGAACTTCCCTGTACTTTTTTAAAAAACGAATAAAGCCATTTCGTGTATTTTTTTTCGGTAGAATTTAATATTTTAATGAGAAAAACATTTGAAACAAAAACAAAAGAGTTACAGCACGAGTAACGTATTTTTTAAATGGAATATTCCGTGTATTTTTATATCAATAAGCAGACATTTTCACGAGGAATTTGGTGATATAGGGTTGCTGGGTTTATTTCCTGCGGTTCTGCTGTAATTGTCCAAAAACTGCATGATACTATAAGGATAGTTTCACCTGGAAAAACCTGGCTGACACAGGTCACAGGTGCTTATTTGTCAAAGTCAAGAATTTTCAAAATACGTTTATTACTTTTTGGAGTAGTTATATAATGAGGTTTTCATCAGAAGAACGGCATCAAATTATATAATATATGCTAAAAATGATATGATATATTTGTTTCTAAACCAAACAGCAAAATTACGATAAACAGAAAAAATTAAAATACAATACGAGGTAAAATATGGTGGAAATAACAACACTTATAACAAAAAATTATAATATAACTAATAATTTAAATGTTCTATATGACCCCCGTTATTTTTGAAACATGATCTATAACTCCTCTTTAGCCTTTCTAAGCTCGCCGATATTATTTGAGGTTCTTGGTTAAGACGATTAATTTCATTTACAATTTTTCTCCCATGTCTTCCATGTTTGTGTTCCCATTTTAGTAAACGACATTCTTAAAGAAAAGTGTCCAAAATTGTAATATCTAGAATATTAGGTGGCCATCTAATAGTGCCATAACGTCCAATCCACTGATTGTATCGGCGATTAAGATTCTGCACAACTTGACGAACAGCATGGGGCGGCGCTCCGTCTTGTTGCCAAACTATCTTGCGATACGTTTTGAGTGGCAACTTTTCTAAAATGTCCTCAATATCGTTTTTAAGAAGATTGAGATATCATTCCCCAGATAGGGATCCCTTATAGAATATTGGCCCGACAATTCTATTGTCAAGCACACCACACCAGACATGAAGAGAAGACCTCCCTTGGTATTTAATTTCTTAAAATTTCCTGGAATTTTGTCTTGCCCAGCTGTGAGTATTGCGTCGGTTTAACATTTCCGATGTAGTGAACGTAGCTTCATCCGTCCAAAGAATCGTATGAAACAGGGTAGGATCGTTATTGTGTTCATGGATAAAAATTTGGGAAACAAATTGCAAGCGAAGTTCTTTTTGTTCACGTGTTAAATGCTGCACTGGAAGAACGTGATATGGCAGATACTTAAAATATTTCAGTGTTCTCTGAAACGTCGCATAGGTTAATCTTCTTCTTGCAGGGCCATACCTTAAGTCTCTAACTGCGTCAGTAATTGACTTTATGGGATACAAAGTAAAATAATTTAGAATCGCGCGATCCCGGTTTCTTTTTCTCATTGTAGTCCTTTTTCTAATATGTAACGATTTTGTTTCTTTGAATAAGTCCTTCAGTTTTAAAATCGTTATTACTGATATATTTCGTTGTGTTTTCCTGGCGTTTTCTCCACATTTATAATAGATAGTTATAATTTGAAGCCGTTCTTCTGATGAAAACCTCATTATAAAACTACTCCAAAAAGTAATAAACGTATTTTTAAAATTCTTTACTTTGACAAATAAGCACCTGTGACCTATGACAGCCAGGTTTTTTCAGGTGAAACTATCCTTAGAGTATCATGCGGTTTTTAGACAATTGCAGCAGAACCGCCGGAAATAAATCCAGCAACCCCTATATCACCGAATTCCTCGTGAAAATTTCTATTCAATGATATATAAATATGCGGGGTATTCCATATAAAAATACGTCACTCGCGCTGTAACTCTTTTGTTTTTGTTTCAAATGTTTTTCTGATTAGATTATTAAATTCTACGGAAAAAAATACACGATATGGCTATATTCGTGTTTTGAAAAAGTACAGGGAAGTTTAAAAATAAAGCCCTGTTTACTTTAAAATGAACAACCCTGTAAACAAAAATTCGGAGGTCACATACCTTTTTTCTTCCGATAGACTGTACTAATAAATCAAAGGATTACTGAAATAAAATGCAGTTCAAACTTATCATACAACCCACTAATTGCTAAAGGTAATAGTAAAAATTAAACTTTGTTCCGATTTTTTCCACTTTTATCTTAATTTTGACCGGTAAACTACAGAAATAATTAAATAACTTCATCAGTCTTAATTAATCCGTTCGGATTTTACATTTTAATAAACCCAAAATGCAGACTCATTTAAAACAACAAAAGAGTTAAACAAGCGAATAAACAGTTGTGCGAATATTAATAAAGAACCTTTCAAGAAATTTGGACACACAAAAAACAGAATGGACTATTGTTTTGTCTGAATGTTTATTGTTTTGTGCCAGTCGAGCTTACGTAACCGATTCTCTGTAAGATATTGTGTAAAAAACATGTGTCAGCGTCTGGTATTTTTTGTGAATTTTTATTTTTATTTTACACGAATATGAGTATGTTACTTTCACTAAGAGCAATATCTAGACCAGTCATATTAGGTAAAAAAAGGGGTCAAATTCGGGCTAAAAGATAATAAGCTGTAAATTGGTATAAATCTTTGTTTGTCAAAGGGAAAAAATGACATTAAACCCCTTAAAAAATGGTTATTGTCCTCTTCACCCGAAAGAGAAACCTGGTTAACTTGAGACCAGCAACTCTGCAAGGTGAAATAATACCATTTGCGAAATGAACAAAATATCTGGGGTTGATCCTAGATAGCACTCTTAGCTGAAATTCGCATCTAGAAAAAGTCACCCGTAAGGCGACCCTATCTTTCTGGACATGCAGCAGGAGCTGTGGCAAATCCTGGGGCATGCAACCAAAACAGATGTACTGGCTATACGTGACAGTCATAAGACCAATGATCACGTATGGCTCTGTGGCATGGTGGCGCAAGGGGCAGCAGCGACTGACACAAGCAAAGCTATCTAGCCTACAGGCCCGCCTAATGATCACGGGCGCGCTGCGCTCGACACCAACGGCGGCCATGGAAGTCCTCCTAGGACTGCCTCCTCTGCATATTCACTTGGAGAGAGAGGCAAGGTGGGCAACCTACAGACTCTATCAAGCGATCAGTAACAAACCGCAGGCGTGTCATATGGAGAGCACCAGTTTTCTCAGGAATGTCCTGACCTGTGACAGACTATAAATGCCCTCAGACATAATGCCTACAGCAACCAATTACAACCGGCCCTACAGTGTAGTCTACCCACAAAGGGAGGACTGGAGTCGAAAAACGACCGACCTGCTCCGGGCTGACATCTGTGGGTACACCGATGGCTTCAAAACCAAGGACCGTGTTGGAGCTGGAATATATGAACAAAGGCCGAGGGCAGAGTTTTCCTTTAGCCTGGGCACTCTCACAACCATATTTCAAGCGGAGGTATTTGCTATTGAGATGTGTGCTAGATCGCTGGTTGATCGGCACTGCACACGTAAGAGAGTTAAAATATTCTCCGATAGTCAAGCAGCTCTCAAGGCTCATGAATCCAACCGGTGCAATTCGAAAACCGTCTGGAACTGCAGGAATGCGCTGACCAAATTGGGCCAAAACAATAAGGTTACACTACTGTGGATATCTGGACACACCGGCCTAGAGGGTAATGAATCCGCAGACCTCCTTGCCAAAGGGGCGGAAACAAAATTACGGGCCAGGACTGGTCATCGGTACTATCTTATGGAATGGCCAAGCAGTTCATATCAGCTTCTACACAAAGAGAAAGTCTTCGGTACTGGCATGGACTTCCGGGTCTCAGACACTCGAAGGCCTTCATAAACCACGAAACAAAATGTACTGTCAAAGTATGGAGCAATCAAGGGTACACCTTAAAAGCCCTAGTGGGACTGTACACGGGATACTGCAGATTTAAATACCACATGCATAAGATCAGCTGCGGAAGACGCCGATTGCACGCATGTGCATGGAGGGATGAATCGCAGAACACATACTGTGTTCGTGCCCAGCAATGGCTTTGACTAAGATTCGCAATCCTCGGCAATGACACCTTGTTGCTGGGGGAGGTGAAAGATCTCTCTCGCAACAGGATCATCAGATTCATTAGGAGTCTGGACCGTCTTAAGATATTGAAGGTCAAAGGCCATCAAAATCGGTTTTTCACGAATATCTCGGTTCCTATTGCTTGAATAAGACTTGCACCTTATAAAAGTTGTAGAGTATAGAATTCTTTACAACTTTTGTTTAAACTCTTTTTTTATACGATTAATCGTTTCTGGAGTAGAGCGCGAAGATTGCGCAGCGTACAGTCATATATGGGCTAATGCAAGGTCAAGCATGAGTTACAGTTAGTACGTTGTATAAAGTCAATTATTTACTAAAAAATTATAATTATTAAATAATGCCCAATATGTATGTTATAATTATTAATTATTTATATTTAATTATTTATAATTAACTATTTATCTCTAGTATATTATTAATTCTGGATTATATATTTTAATTATATTTTAAATTAAAACGACATTTCTTTAAAACGTGTAAATTTTTTATTACTTAAATACCTGGAAATACTTGTCCCTACCCCATGACCTTTTTATTTATAGCCGGGACAGATGTTCTATTGTATCCAAGGCCACTTTCTCTTTTAAGGGCCACTTTGTATTAGCCAGGATTATTCGTTAGTTTGAAATTGTATCTTCGCAACGACGGACGTATGGTTTTAAGAGCTATGGCTGATTTGTGTTTTATATGTGATAAGCCACTTTCAGAAGGTGTTGCTGTGAATGTCGTACGTGGTTTACAAACTTTAAAAACTGCAAATACTGAAAGGAATGATGGACATATAGACTATTTAAATGCTTTAAGTTCTGTAAATGTGCTTTTCGAGTGTCGAAAAATGTACACTAGTTAAAAATGTTATTGTTGCATCGAAACGACACACAGAAGAGGTTAAACCATTTTATTTTTACACGCATTTAGTGGCTGTGACTTCTGCGCTATTTAAAAAAGGAAAAAATCTATTACTTAAGCATTGAAGAAAATTTTTAATTTGAATAAACTGGTGGAAGTATTTTAAAAAGAAAACTGCATCGTACAAACATTATTTGGCTTCAAAATCTGAGGACAACATTGATCATTTCCGCTACACGCAATTCATCAAATTAACGAAACTAAATAAACCTGTACAATTGTCAACACTTCCACCAACAAGTGAAGCAGCTCATCAAAATATTAATCGTGTCTACTACCAGATTCAAATGGGGTTAGGGAAGAACTTAGAACCTCAAGAATGGGGCTGGATGCTTAAAAATAAAATCCTGAAGCCCATAAGAATGTTATTACCTTCAGCACCAGCCGAACTACTAAACATAATATTTTGCAATTGCAAAAATGGTTGTGGTTCGCGCTGTGGATGCAGAAACTCAGGGCCATTATGTTCTTTAGCTTGTGGCCTGTGCAATGGACAAGCTTGCCTTAACGCTCCACTATGTCCAAGTAATCCCGATGAAGAAAGAGAACCACTCCAACTGCCGCCTGGATGCTATGCAGGGCTGCTTCCGCTCTACCTGAGCGTAAGGAGCCCTTCTTAGTGCCTTTAGAGTAATACAGAGCAGTATACAGTCGAGAAATCCGACTGGTTCCCTTAGAATATTGAAAAATATTTAAACAGGGGCTCTGACCAAACCCACATTCCAGCGGTGTGTAATTTTCGATGCTCTTTTGATGTAACAATTCATAGTCGCCAAACTATACAAGAAAATATATTACATCTGGTACGTTGCTCGCTGATCTCTTACACGGACGAATCCAAGATGTAAAAAGGAGTTAAAGCAGGTGTGTACGGACCCAAATGTAGACTCGCAAAGCACCTTCTTTTTTCGGTGACATATCAGGGCATGTTGGCAATCACAATGGCGAGCTCTGCTCTGTCTTCGGCTAGCCTAAAAGTTGCTCTGCGCTACAAATTCCGGTCCACTCTCGAATATTCCTTAACCACCAGGCCTGTCTTCTACCGACCTCTCTACGGCCCTCTATCTTACCTTTTTATTATAAGTTGAAGTATATGGTAACGATCGCCCCTGAGTATGTGACCCAGAAGGGACAGCTTTTGGCATTTAATTGTTATTAGTAGTTCTCGAACGGCATTTGCTCTATTTAAAACCGCTTCATTTGTCTGCTTGGCTACCCATGGAATTCGGAGCATACTTCTATGTAGCCACATTTCAAATGCTTCAAGACGATTTATGGTTGCTGCTTTTAAGGTCCAAATCTCTGCTCCATACAACAGTATAGACCATATGTAACACCTAACCATTCTTTGGCGGAGCTTTAAATTTAAATTTTTATTACAGAATAGCGGTCTCATTTTCTGAAAAGTTGCGCGAGCTGATTCGATCCTAAACTTGATTTCTTTGTCCCGGTCGAGATGTTCTGTAATTTAACACCCAAGATATTTGAAGTAAGGGACCCCTTCAATGTTTTGACCATTCATTTGATTTACAGCATCATTATACGGCTTGCGGCTGAAAACCATAAACTTAGTTTTAGTGGCATCTATATTTAGTCCCATTTCTTGTCCCTTATGTTGACCAAGTCTAAAATACGTTGAATATCCTTGATCGTCACATAGGATTGCGGTGTCATCGGCATAGCAAATGGTATTGATCAGCTTGCCCTTAATCTTAACTCCATACTCTTGGTTATGCAGCACTAGTTTAAATATTTTTTCAGAATACAGGTTGAACAGTAGTGGAGACAGTATACATTCCTTCCTCACGCCGCGCCGGATCTGACATTCGTCGGTTGGTTTTCCATTAACACGAACTACTGCTTTTTGTCGACAATACAGGTTCCTAATAATGCGTAGGTCTCGGTCATCAACTTCTGTACTTCTCAATATAACCATAAGTTTTTCATGTTTTACCCTGTCGAATGCTTTCTCATAGTCTATAAAGCATACGAACATGTCTTTGCGTTGGTCACGACACTTTTAAAGAAGTATATTCAAGGCAAACATTGCCTCCCGGGTACCAAGAGCATTTCGAAAACAGATCCAATATCTGCGCTTGGATATGCTGTGACTCTGTTAACAGAGTTTCGGAATCTTTTGTTGACTAAGATGTAGTCAATCTGGTTTTTGACTGTGTGTGTTGGGTTATTGCCTGGACTTTTCCATGTGAATAACCTTCTTTTGTATAACCGATACCAGGTATCTGTTATGACCATGTCATGTTCTTGCCAAAAACTAAATAACCTGTCTCCGCGTTCAAGCACCTGCAATCGATATTTGTGTAACCGAATGTACCAAAGAAGGCATACGGGGAGCATATATCTACATCCTATCGTACAGTCAGGCCGCCTTGAAGGCTTTAGCTATATGATGCTTTGACTAAAGGCTTGCCTGAAAATGCTGAAAATATCTTAACCACCTGGCCACAAACAACAGAATTACTCTAATGTGGGTGCCAGGACATGAAGCAGTGGAAGGCAATTCAATTGCCGACCAATTAGCTAAAGGGGTGGACACAGGCCCCGTTTTACGTACCAAAACCTTTCTGAAGCACTACTGGAGGTCACTTACTGGAAGAACTCAGAAAATGGGAAAAGAAACAAAATAGACTTACTGAAGTAACGCTCCACGCCACAGGCCAATGACAGGCGAAGAGATTCATCTCAGAATCGGATAAGTATACTAAAAAGCTATTAAAACTTCAAAAAAAGAACTCAGGATAGTCCGTGCCCTGACAAAACACGGCCCTCTGAGGTATCACCTTAAAAGATGGGAAAGACTGACAATGAACGCTGCAGGCTTTGTGCTACATCGAGCAAAACCGCGAAATATATGAGGAGCGTCGAATCAAACTGTATTTGTCCATCATTGGACAAAATTGAGTTTAATACAGCATTCCGTTCTTAAAGTAGCCCTCTTTCGAGTTCCAAAAGTTTACGGATCAAAAAGTATTACATCCCATGCTAAATAAATCACAAATGTAATATTGTGGTTCAAGCTGAATTATGTCCACCATGAATTTTGGTTCAAATAATCATCACCAGTTTCAAGGTTGCAGTATTTGTAACCTTTGTTGTGACCTAATCATCTGTTTTGAGTGGGTAGTGTCGTTTACTCAGCGGGTCAAAGTGAACGTATTTAACACGTG
Organism: Listronotus oregonensis; assembly: GCA_019359885.1. Classification (NCBI taxonomy): domain Eukaryota; kingdom Metazoa; phylum Arthropoda; class Insecta; order Coleoptera; family Curculionidae; genus Listronotus; species Listronotus oregonensis. The sequence continues at coordinate 8,086 of JAHBCN010003318.1, read as the reverse complement.
GTTCACATGGAAAAAACAGGATTACTTGTCGGAGAGCATTCTCATGGTGCCGGAAAGAAGCAGAAGTCTCGTAACACTAAAAGGAGGCGGAAAACGCAGCAAAGGTGCGCCAATTGTCCAAAAATATATACAGGTAGATGTCTAACTACTTTCATTTTTTTTAGGTATGGGAGGTATGTGAGAGTTTGTTCGAAGTTTTTTGGATCAGTTTTTGGCAACTCCTAAAGTCGAATGAATAAAATAGCAAAAAATATCAAACTAGGGCAGTTACCTTGCGAGCGAACGTAGAGGGGGTAATCACAAAATAAATTTGTTTTCTAACAAACGAGAAAAGGTAATTGAATTTATTTCTAGATTAAGAGCCACAGAAAGCCACTACTCACAAAACAACACTCAAAGATTATACCTTCCATCAACTTTAAGCATTTCTGCACTTCTAAAACTTTACAATTCCAGCGTTTCCCTGAACTAACAGTTAAGAGATAGTTTTTTGAAAACATTTTAGTACAAAGTTTAATTTGGGTTTTGGATCACCTGCTGTAAATGCTTGCAGTTATTGTTGTTTCCAGACAAAACATAAAATTTAGGAAGCTAAAAATGTGAATTCGAAAATCGAACTGATAGTGTGCTTAGGTGCCCATAAATTGTGAGCCAAAACCTACCATAAACTTATGAAAAAGTCACCTGTCGGCTCTGTTACATTTTCGTTCGATTTGCAGCAGGTACAACCATTGTTAAAATTATCAATTGGCAAGGCCTTCTACTCAAGACAGATCTCATTTTACTCATTTTGCGTAAATGTTATCAATTGTAAAAAACCTACGTTTCACCAGTGGTCTGAAAATCAAGCTGCTCGGAGAGCCGTGGAAGTTTCCTCAGTTTTGTGCCATTTTTTAGAAAAGTATCCATTAAGTGATGAAACAACTATCAGATTGTTTTCCGATGGCTGTGGGGGCCAAAATAAGAATGTCCATGTAGTACATGCCTTGGCTCTATGGCTCCATACTAAAGCTTTGTCTTACTTAAAATAAAGCGATTAGGTAAAGAATGGAAGAATGACCTAAAATTTCAATTCTAGTTGAATATACTAGATGCGGATGCTGTTTCTGGAAACACAGATGAAGACGAGCTTATGTGCGATTGTCTGAAAGAGAAACGAGAATTGATTAATGTTTAATTTTGTATAATATAAGAATGTTTTTTAGCTCATATGTTTGTTTCCTGATAATTCGTGTAATCTTGTTCTAGTTGTTGTTTCAAAATGTATTAGGTCCCATGCTTTCGGATCAACATATATTATGTCCAAAACATTTTTTTTATATATTTCCTTAACCTGCACCCAAATGATTTTTCTTTTTGTGTTAGTCAGTTACTATATTACTTACTTTTCAAATGCTATCATTATAGAAATTGTACTAAAAAATCTAAAGTCGTAGCATAATTTAATTGCTTCCTGAAAATAATTAACTTTTGTACATAATACAGTTTGATTCGACGCTCCTCATATACTATGCGAATTCACACTCCAAAGGCTAAAATATCTAGAAGAAGCATTTCTGAGTCCCGAAGATATAAAGAAACTTACCCCCCGAAACGTCTTCAACTTCGCTAAAAAATTGGAAATTGAGAAGATTAACTAATGCAGGGTAACCACAAAAGATCAACTTAGGTTAAAGTGGGAGTATGGCTATACTGAGCAGAGCGACCCCATTCACTACAATACAATACCACAGCATACCAACGGGCAGCATGAGCCTTCCCTGGTGGCGCCTTTGATCCATTTTTAGCAAAGTTGTGTAGCCTTGTCGTCATATTGAGTGGATACAACCCAGGGCTGTGCTTGCCAAATTAAATCAGTAAAGTTTTTTAAAAGTAAAGGCTGATTTATGCAGATAACTTTAAATTTAATTTAACTTTAATTTAACTTTATTGTAAGATCATTACAAACCAATATATAACCGTGTTTATACACACTTTATGAAAACTTTAACTTTAACTTTTATTTAAGAAGTTGGCCAACTTTTATCTTCTTAAAATTAAATTAAATAATAATGAAAATAAGCATGCGCGAGCAGTGTAACCAAACTTAAAATTCTCCTAGACCGAGCTGTCAACATTAACCTACAACCCGATTTACGTAACGGACAATAAGGATATCTTTATTAATTATTTTATTTGTTAAATTATAACAAACCAAGCATAAAAATACAGTCAAAACCTTGTTAAAATATAAAAAATGGTTTAATAATTAATACCAATTCAACGAAATTTTCGTGTTTCTGCGTTTGCATAAGGTAAATATTCTCTATAAATGGTCTAGAAATTCTTAAAGCTTAAATAAATTGAAATAAAAGTTAAATTAAATTTAAAGCTGTCTGTATAAACCGGCCTTAAAAATAAATGATTATATTTTTGTATAGAATTAAACATTACTTTTAGATACTTAAAAGTATATCTGTAATTTTATTACTTTTATATTATAGTCTTCTAAGTAAAATTTTTAATTTGATTGGTATATACTCGTACTTGTAGCTACGTTTTAACTATAAAATTATGTTTTATACAATCGTTAGAATAATTGACTTTATTTTAAAACCATGAATACAGTTGAAGTGCTTTTGATGGAAATACAAGCTAATGGCATTAAGTACTTTTAGGAGGAAAATTACCTTTTTTGCTCGTCTGTATTGTCAAGTTCTAAAGGTGTGCCAAAAAAAGTTACATTTTTGCACATAACAAAACAATATACCATTTTATTTCATTTAACTTGCTGTGGAAACAGTTGATTTACAGTTAAATACACTTTTAATATTTTATTGTAGGTACAGTAACGACCATTAAATTTTGGGCAGTTCTTCTGCCCTTTCGTAAAATAGGCTTATGTCACAATAGTGTAGTTAATTTCTTAACTAACTTTGTAGAGATTTCACCTAACGACATCTTGTGACCGGTTTCGATCTATATCAGATCTCATCAGACAAGCTAGTCGAAGGTAAAAATCTCTAAAAATCCTAATACCTTATTCAGTACGCATCGAAACACACGAAATTAACTACACTATTGTTAATAGTCCGTACAAGTATTGGGCATACATTTCCAAATATCTGTAACATTATTTCAGCTCGGCAAGTCTGTGACACCGTAAATTGAGAGGAGTATGCTTCGCCCTTTGGTCAGTAGATGGCGTTGACGTCTGTTACCCATTCATGGGCTTATGTCACCTTCTACTGAATACAAATACCTGTAGAAAAACCTAAAAAGAAACAGTTGTCCGTTGTCAGTGTCTAAAAATGTTTTTTAAAATGCCAAAGTTAACTTTAGATCAAACAGTATTAATTATTCATTATATTGAGCAGAGAGGTTGGCCAGAAAAGTCGTTTTTAACAAATGCAAATAAGGAGCAACGCATTGGATTTCCTCTACAATTTTACACCTCTGATATTTTGGGAAAATATAATATTCACCGAAAAAAGAGTTTCAGTCCTGCTACAATGGGATACTTAAGGGATACAGGCCTCAAGGAGCACGATTTGCTGAAAAATATAACCAAAAGGACAGAAGTAGTGGGCAATTTGGGGGTGGCTGAGTCCACAAGGACTTGGTGTATGTTATTTTATTAAAGGAAGGTATAATGCGGGGGTATATATAGATCTACTACAGAATATCATGCTTCCTTTTGTACTGGATCGATTTTCGGACAGAAATTTTATCTTTCAGCAAGATAAGTGTCCCGTTCATACGGCCCGGCAAGTCGATGAATGGATGGAAGAGCAGTGTATCAGGGTTTTACCTTACCACAAACACGGATTAAAATGTTATGAAAAATGTTTAAGGCTTATTAGTTAAAAAAATAAATAGGGAAAACGAGTTTAGGCCGAAAAATGTAAACGAACTTAAGGATAAAATTTTAGAGGCCTGAAATGAGTTACGAGGAAATCCGGACTACGCCCGGGCTTTGGTCCATTAGATACCTGGAAGGCTAAACTCTGTCTTGGAAAAAATCGGGGCCGCAATAAAATATTTTATCTGTTTGGCAGGATATTTCAGTTTGTTTGGATATATTGAATTGTTAATTAATTTAGTAATTTGTGGTAATTATTGCATATACGGTTTTCTTCTATTTTTGGATTATATGGTAAAATTTTTATATGGTCATATTCCAGTGTCCTTAGGGATTGCAAATATACTACCGGAGAAGAGAAATTATGTGTTTTAATATTTTTTATTTTAATTTGAAAATTTAAATTACCATTGATTTTCTCCATATAATGCGAAAACTCCCCATTATGACAAGGAACGTCAGCGTGCAGTGTTGCCAAATCAGGGTCTTTTCAAATACGTTCCCGTATTTTCACGTCTGAAATATAATTGGGAAAAATAAAAAGCCGCTTTAACTAACCAAAATTAACCATGACCAACTGTTTAGACAAATTCAAGAGCCCCTAGTCGGTCATGGTTAGTTTTGGTAAGCAAAGCAGCCTTTTATTCCAATTATATTTGGACAGAACCAGAATATCAAAATTTGATGGCCGAAAATTATTAAGTCCGGCAACACTGTTGATACTTATTTTGAATTTGACAATGTAGAAAGAATGTGTTATCAGATATTAGATTTATTTCTAACCTATATTTTTTTAAATTTAAATTAAAAGTTGTTTTTCCCGATTTTCTGCGTATTTTGTCAATATATTTCTGTTTATGTGTGTTGTGTTTAACTAAATAATTATCAATTTATACGTTTTTACCCCGTCCAGCACTCAAATTCACTCCAAGATCCAGTAAGTTTATTTGGTTGAAAAAACAAAAATTAAACACAATTTCTCTTCTCCGGTAGTATATTTGCTATCCCAAAGGATACTTAAATGTAATTTTATTAAAAAAAATTCATAAAATCCAAAAATAGCAGAAAACCGTATATGCAATTGTTACCTAATTTGTTAGTTTTTATAAAATATAAATAAATTCTTTTACCTTTTGCTTTATTTATAGTAATTAAAAGTAAAACAAGGTAAAAAAGAGCGATTTACAAAAATTGGCAGAAAAGTCAAAATTTGACAAATTTTTGCCCCAGATCAAGAGCTGCAGGAAGGAGATCAAAAGCGAAGAATGGCATTTTGTTGTAAAATGATGGAAAGAGCAAATAACGATAGGAATTTTTTAAGAAATATTTGTTTTACCGATGAATGTACATATACCCTCAACAATGAACCAAATGTTTAGAATTGTCGGTATTGGAACTAAGAAAATGAACATCGCTGTGTTCATTCTCGGACAGAATATCCCCAAAAAACAAATATATTATATTATATTCGTGGGAAATATCGTCAGATACCATATCATTGAACCCTTTTTTATGAACTATATAAGCTATTAGACAATAAAGTTTCTATCTATTAATATATATTCGAGTACTTTTATTTACATCGGTTACTTGGGTAGTACTTTAAGTGCTTTTTTAATTTACTTGGAAAAGCAAGTACCTTTTAACCAGTACTTTTACCTGTACCTGTAGTACTTTTTAAAAAATCATAAACTTGGTACTTTAAGTACTATTTGGGAGTATGTTGACAACTCTGCCTGCAAACCTGTTAGGTATGCTGTGACAATACAGTGTAGAATCTGATACACCCTGTATTATATATCTAATGTAAACCGTGGGCGTAATCAGTGTTACTTTTTAATATGGCATGTATGTACATAATTATTTATCTTGTCAGAATTGGAAGGCATAAGTTCGATAAGGTTGTTTTTATTGTCAGTTTACAGATATAAAAAGGTAAAGCCTTATAGTTCCAACGACTAAATGACAAAGACAATGCCTGATTTAAGATTCGCGGTGTGTGAAACTGTGTTATTATGTTCGTATATGGAGTGCAAATTACTTGTAAAATGAGCCTGCCGGCCACCTTATTCCATATTGCTAAGATCAGAGTGGGTCAAATAAAATCATGTAAACACATAAATGTCTAATTTATGTATATTGTTTATTTTAGTTTTGATTTTAAATTGAAGTAATTTTTATGGGACACCTAGGCAATATTTTATATTAAATTAAGGTTATTTTAAGGAATACCTAAATTTTATTAGTCAGTTCTTTTTTTTTTTTTTACAAAGCAGAATAAAATAAAACTATTATAATGACAAAGAACAATAATATATTATATAATTTTATAAGAAAAAAACAATATAATGGTTATGTTTAATAAGTCTATTCTAAGTTTTTGACGAACAATTTGATACCTATTTTTTTAATACTAGCAGGTATATGAATAACATTTTTTTAAGACGTAAATTAATTTTTTTTTATATAAAAGAAGAACACGGATTTCATGTATAAAGTTAAGAATTTGGTCTAGCATTTTACAAAGAATTCCTAATAATATTAAACCAATATTTTTTGTATATTAAAGAAACTTTTTTTATAATTAGGATAAAACTAAGTGTTAACATTTCTTTTCATATCAATATTGGTTTACATGAGTTTTTGGACTTAGCTTTACAAAAAAATTGAACTCCATTCTTTTGCAAGAAGAACACTAAATATAATAGATACTGATAATAATTTCCCCATAAATCAAAATAAATAGATTTTAAAATTGAAAATGCTTCATGAAAGAGTACTCTGATAACATAAAAAATTAGATCAAAGTTTATTTCATAATTTTTCTATACGTTCTTTGAAATGCAGTTTAACATCGACATAAATTCCTAAAAATTTAGTAAAAAAGGATTTTTTAATTTCATCATTCAAAAATATGTTATTAAGTACATATTTAAATAATAGATATTAGTTTTAGTTATATTAAAAGAAAGCAATTTGAAGTTACAACATGATTTTATTTTAAAATATCATTTTCAATTTATTCGATAAAATACTTGTATCATCCGCAAACAATGTTAATCATTTATATATAATAAAAATAATAAAGGACCAAAAACACAACCCTGAGGAACACAATTTATATTTCTCATGTAGTCTTTCTGAAAGAAATGACTTGGACCATTAAAAAAAACAACACAATATCCACAAACCTCAAGTTTTTTTTTAGCAGAATAGAATGATTTACGTTTAATATTTTGGCTTGCGTGTTTGAAAAAGGATTAAGTCATACTTTTTGAAAATTCTAAATTATCTCAAATGTATGTATTTTTTGCAAAAATAGGTAAGGAGCTTTTTGTAGAAAATATCAAAATGATATCTTACAAATTGAAAAAAAAAATGCTTAATAAATGCAAATTTTGGTCCACGACTTTTTTTCTGAGGAGAGATAGATTAGGCATTGCTGACTTTAAACCTTTTAAAGGAGCGTTGATAAAAATATTTTTATTAGAATATAACAGAGATATAATTGAATTTTTGCCGATACTTTATGACAGATAATTTGTATTTTTTTATAAAAAAACATTTCTGGCTAAAAAATATGTTTTATAAGTTTTTTTTTAATTATATGACATTTTTAATAATGTACCATAAAAACTTTAATTTTTTGTTAGGTAGGTAGGTGGGTAGGTTTAAAGTGAGAGGACTTTTTACACCTTCCACTGCCACTGCTCAGTCTATTATCCCTCACACCTTTTTATATTTCTCCCAATAGGATCGTGTACGCTACCGGACACGAGCACAATGTATTCTGATGTGTTCTGGTGTCCCCGTCTCCTCTGGAGAGTATAACGAGCAGACGATTAGATCTCTCATGCCCTCCTCTCCCGGTCTAGTGACGTGGCTTGCTACTAGGTCCTTGTTACAGGAATCAGATTTTCTTTCTGAGGCCGCATCTCCGGCCTTACCCTATGAAAACGGTCCTATCCGCTTTCTGTTTAAAGCCAGGAAACCCTTTTTCCTATAAAGGCGGTTCTGTCCGCCTTCTGTTTGGATTCAGGGAACTCTTCCTAAACACCTGTTTGCTCGGGATGGATTAGCCCTTCCCCGTGAAACAGGCGCCGGTGACCTCAGGAGTACCTTTCGAAACGGATTCACCCATTTCGGTCGGCGCACCTTTGTCTGCTTGTGACCTTGCGTGGCACCTTCGAAACGGATTCATCCGTTTCGGTCAGTGCACCTTTGTCACTTTTTTCCTATGAAAAC
>JAHBCN010003317.1:0-77178 GCA_019359885.1 Listronotus oregonensis | reverse complement strand
TATAATAAATTTCATGGATAGAGTTATTGCGTGTAGGGCTTATTTAAAACCTCAAGATCTTCCAAAGCAAAAATGTGATTTTTTTAATTTCATAAAAATTAATTAATTTTACAGCCCTTTTAAACTCGGCGTTCTCCTTGAATTACCTTTTAAAATTTTAGGTCAATTTTACTTATTATTTATTATACAAAATACCACGCAAAAATGATTTGAGAAATTTATTGACAGCAACTGCCTTCGATAACGACTTCCTTTTGTTTTAGGCTGTTATAGTTATGTGCATAGTAAATAATGACATTTATTTTTTATGATTGTAATAAAAATGATATAAAACGGCAATGCAATTTATTAACCCTTTTATGTGCACGTGCTTACAGACTAAATATGGGGAATTTTTATTAGCTTTAAATTCTAAAACATTCTTTAATTAACAATGGTAAAAACTTAGAGTTGCCTTTAGTTTAGTCAAATGAAAAGGAAAGGTTAAAATTGTTTAGAATAAATTTAATTTTTAAATACATTAAAAATGCATATTTTCTTATATCCACAAGCTAATGGGTTTGAAGCAAAGCAACAAGGGCACAATATTTTATGCAAGAATATATTATAAACAATTGTGTATTATACAGTTTAGCGGCCTGTCCGTTTATACACCATCTGAGATTCAGCAATTTTATTGTAAATATGCCAACGTGCGTCTCACCGGCAATAATATTTACCATTGTAAGCATTTTTTTAACTTTTATTTTATATATTAGTTAAGACATAATTAAAGTTTTTATAAATTAATTTATTATTTTCTTATTACTTAACTCATTTATGATTTAATTAAATAAATAAAAATAGAAGCATTCACTGCAAATATTGATAAAATAGCAACCTTTAATAAATAACTTGTCTCGTTTAAACAAGTACACGATAAAAAAGTGATTAAAAGTTTAAAAACAATTAAAAGTTTACGCGCACGAAATACAACTTTAAATTATTTTAAAAATATCTTTTACTTAATATTGTTGGATTTATAATTTTACAGTATGTTGTGTTATACACATCAACCTTTACCAGAAGTTTAACTTTAATTATTCTTGATTGTTAAGATAATAACTGGTTGTTGTCATTGTAAAGTAAGTTGTCAAATAAATATAACATGGCGCAGTCATAATATTAGGGCAAAAACACATTATTAAAATGTCAAAATCAAGGTCAAAATCGAAATTATATACCGTACGCGTGAACATTTTCAAAAATAATCTATTAGGCGTGGAGAAGAAAACTAAAAGATGAACTTAATGAAATGGTAAAAAGCAGATCACTAAACCAGTTGATGACACACCCTGTGATATTGTGATATCATTAGCCCAGTAGTAGCCACTGAGCTGACTACACAATGCTAAACAAATACGTAAAAAAGACCCTTTATCCATTTTAATCTCCTTGAAATGCTGTTTTACACATTGATAGAACTTTAAAATCTTTTACAACATTAGATACTACTAACGGTTATAAGCAATAAAAACTAGATAAGAAAGCCAAAAGTTGACAAATTTTTAACACCTTTGGGACAATACCTGTTTCTGAAAACTCCATTGGGTTTAGTAAGCTCTGGAGATGACTTTGTTGTAGAGGCGATGAAGCACTTGTTAGCATCGATAATTTGGTTAAAGTAATAGACGACATCTTGATATATATTGAATCTACAAAAAATTGTTTTGCACAAGAAACAATGTGAGATATAAAAGTACTGAAAATGGTACTACGCTAATCCTAAAAAAATAAAAGATATACAAAATTTTTAAGAGCTTCAAAGAAAAAAAAACTTTATTTATGGGTTTGGTGAGCCAACGTCTTTTTTTTTCAGGAATAAGCAATAACGCTTACTATTATGATATTTATTAAAAAAACATGAGGATAAATGGAGACTCGTACAATATGACTTAAGATTTTTATTCGATAAGAAATCACATTCTGCAATTTTTGAAACTGAAAGGTTGATAATTACATGATCTATACTAAAATGTAAACTTTATTAATCGAGTTGTTCTGAATAGCATCAGTGCCCACAATATAGGTTTTATTAGGTTGTAAAAATAATAACACCGGAAAATTATTACAGGCTTTCTTGGACTAAGCTTCAGCAGGGCATATCTTAGCTTCGGAAAAACTTCTTTGACATATTTCAGATGGTCATCAAATATTTTCCAAGAATAATAATGTCATCAGGTATACCAAGCATGTTTTTCAAGTTAGTCCTCGTAATTTAAACTCCATCAAACGTTCAAAAGTAGCAGAGGCATTTAATATATCAAATGGCATAACATTAAAATGTCACACTCCGGTTTCGGTCGAGAAAGCAGACTTTTTTTATCTTCTGGATGAAGTTCCATTTGCCAATAGCCACTTTTTAGGTCTAAAGTCAAAAACCATTTTAACCTCGTGAGCGTATTCAGGGTATGAAAACTCCTAGTCTTTCAGAGTATCGGGTAGTTTACTCGGGGGAACCTTTACAGGTGTAGCAAACGTATTGGTAACTATCATGTTAATAGGTTGACACGTACCAATTTTCTTAACCTTTTTGACTTGTTCTAAGTAAACCTTCAGGTTCTTAGGACTTTGCTTTAACATTTTTGCTGGCAAAATTGCTTTAGCGGATAGTATTTTTAGTTGGTTCAATTAGTACGCTTTTACCTTCTTCGGAGCCTTTAAACTTTGTTTTGATATTGCTTTCTAAGTTTGTCGGTAATATGACATCTTCTGTAAGCTTTCTCGAATCGATGCTTCCTTGTTCCATGGAAGTCTCATTTCAATATCTTTATTATTAGTTCGCAGTATCTATTTTAATAGGTCAAGTAAAAACTTCTGATATTCCATAATGTCAAGGCAAAGGATAACTTTGTCGATTATATCAGCAAAAAATACAACTTGTATTAGGTTGTTGTGCCAGGCTTATTCTGGCTGATGTAAGCCTTTAATTGGTAAAACTTTGCCATTATCAGTTTTCAAAATGTACTTATTTTCAGGACGAAATATTTTACAATGGGCTACAATGTTCGGCCTCATGATGATATGTGTGAAAGCAGTATCTAGTATCGTCTAACATTCCTGACCTTATACATTTCTAGGTACTACAAAGCTAGAGCCATTGTTTTGCATCTAAGATTCCTTATATTGTTGATGGGACTTGGTAGCACCTAACCAGCTTTGGCCCCTTGAAGCTGGCTACTAGGAGTTTTCCGGACTACTTTTAAGGGCAATAAATCTTGTATAATTTCTTTGCACAGCCCCTCTATACCACACTTTCCACAAAGGATGTTATTTCTTTTTCCGAATGTCTAACTGTTTCTCGTTTGGTTTGTTTAAAAAAATTCTTACACTTCCTTTATCACTTTTGCAAAATCTTTGTTTGAATTGCCTTTTTATGACACAATGTTTGTTCTTTAAAGTCTTGTCTGACTTCTAGGTAATTGTTTATTTGTTTTGCATTGAAGTGCGTAGGCAAGAGCTTTAGATATTCTGATAATACTGGCCAATTGTAACGCTTTGTTTATATTCAAATCACACGGTACCACGGTAACCACCAAGGACGTTATCATAATGATTTGGTTTTTAAAAAATAAAATTACAGCTAATTTACATTGTGAAAAGGTAAAGGCGTTTAAGTATATTTTTTTTATTTTCAAAAGTTAATTCCTTTCTTAGCCACCCTGTATATTGCAGTATTACCTTGCTTATTGCTTTTTTTAATATCTCTTAACCCACTTAAAGAACACATATAAATATTTTGTTAATATTTAAAATAAATATTATCAAAAATATTCATTTAACTACTAGTTTTTGACTACCAATACAAAATTATAACAATTCTCAAAAATTCCTAAATGGTTTAAAGAAATACGTGACACAACATTTTTTAAAATAATTCTTTTAAATTCAATTATCCAAGAGATGGTTTCAAATTTATCTATATTGAAAACCGCATGGTTTTTGTTTTAGCCTTGCGTTGCAAATTATAACGGATTTCGGTAATGGTCGTAAAGCTGTAATAAGATTGCACTTACGTGGCACTAGAATACACAATAATTCAAAAGATATTTAATTACTTTATGTGGTTTTCTAAATGATATTTGTCTTTGGTCTAGCTTTTCATAAAAAAATCCTAAGTATTTACCTTTGCTTCAATTTGATACCCATCTATGCTAATTATTTCACTGCTAGTCTACCACAATACAGGCCATTGTAACTTCTCAGATGTTGGAAATAATTTTTGTTTTAAACTTGTGTGCAAACAATTATTTTTTAGAACTATTTGCATAAAAATGACCATTAGGAAGATCTGCTTTTATCTAAATATCATTTAAAGTTCATTTCCATAAAATATTTTGAGCCCAGCTGCTGGTACTGTTTTCTAAAAAGAAAAGACTATAAAATTGGTTAATTTATTTACCGACAATTTTTTTTGTCTTAGTTTTTTATTTCTATGTGGAATTATTTCATATGTAATAAGTAAAATTTAAACATTATAAATAATCAAAAAATTTCCAACAGCACTGATTACCTTTAAACATAAAAATATTAAAGAACATTCCCCAAATACTTTTATTTATAAGACCAAGTATATTCTTAACCTAATTTAGTAAAATCCAAATACCAAACAAGCATTTTAACTAAAAGCTGCAAATATATGACGAAAGAAAAGCAATTTTCCCTTTGCAAGTCATAAACTTTTAAATTTACCTCGTAGGTATATTTCGACTGCACGCAAAACAGTAAACTTTTAGATCTCTGGAAAATTCAATTATTGGCAGCTTTCCCAACCGCAGTAAGGCACATGAAATATTGTTCAAGGACGGCCAGAAGCAAATAAATTCATAGGCTCTCACAGCACTGGTGTATATTTCCGAACAATATTGCCAAAATACGACTAGAACAATCGTGGAGCTGAAAATAAAATATTTTATAGTTTAGATAAATAAACGAAAATACCAATCGGAATTTTTACACAGTTTTTTTTTAACTTTTTAAAAATTATAATGTAAATTAATTGTAGGTGGAACAAAAGCTGTGTTTAGCAACTTTCTTCGCCAGAAATGGTACCACCCAACATACCCTTTAAAAGTTTACTTTCTTTTCCTTGTTCCATTTTTCTCTATTTTAAAACTAAAAAAAAGACTGATGTCACAATCAGGGGTAAAATAATCTTAAGTCAAAATACCCCTTCAGTCGAATCTTTACGTGAAGGATGCTATAGGTTAATCCCCGATGAAAACTACCTTATCACTTGTTAAAATTTGTGGGTCGAACTCTAATCTGGACTCCCTTTACTATTACCTTCAGTCTAAACCCGACAATTTTTTTAAACGAAACTCAGAAAAGTCCTAAAATGTCAACCAACTACCTCTTTTTCATTGGGATAATAACTTCTTTTATCTTTTCGTGGCCACGGGGGATTATAAGCACAAGTTCGCAATGATCTTGCTTTTACCAAAGTTCACACCCTCGATTTAAATAGGCTAGACATCTTCTGACTGTGGATCTTTTACCTTTATCTGCTGTATTTATCGGTTTTTTTTTACAAAAGTTCGTTATATTATTTACTAGTTTTACTTTGCAAATGTAATCGTTCTGGATGATTTTAATGCTCATAACAAGGTTTGGTTGGGATCTTTTACAATTGATCTTTAGGTCAGAGCAGCCGGAACCTTCGCAGTTTTTAATGTATTTATTATTATCAAGGTAGATGGAAAATATCATTTAAAACGCGTTAATTCAATAACCCAAAAACACAAGATAAAAGACTGCTTGAAGGTTCAAAAATAAAATCAAACAATGATTTACCTTATGAACACGTACAGAAGGCCAGTAAATACAAAGGTGCACATTCTTATACGTACACAGGGCATAAATACCTATTTTAAATAGACATACGGCCGAGTGATGAACGCGTTAAAGCTAGCAATGGACCTAATAATGGGTTAAATTTAACAAAGGGGTAAAAATGAACACTCTTGGCAACAGGGTATAACTTAAATGTTAACTATTTGTTCAAAAATAATTTGGTTTAGGATTTTATAATATATTGATAAAATCAAATTAACATAAAAAAAAATAATTACCTTGCACCGATTATAAAAACAAAAATTGAACAAACTACCTTTTAAAAGTGTTAGACAATGTTATGGTTTCAATAACACTAAAATCTTGGACTTCCATTGTCTTAATTTGTTAATTGATACACAACGTTTCGGTTAGTGATGTATCTCCAACCGTTTTCAAGTGATAACTAAAACTATTCTTACAAGCTACGACCTTATATACTATCCGTTGTTCACCGAAGCTTAACCGACTTGTCACGGTTCAGCAACGGTAGCCAGATATTGGGAATGTCTACACTCGGTTTGCTAAATACATTTTGATTGTTTGCAATTATTACAGCTTCTTTAAATTTTCTTTTTTTCCAGTGGGTTTCTTTATGAATAATTTTTGCTTCCGACCATTGTATACGGTGTTGTTTTGACCATGCGTGTTCGGCAATCCCTGATTTCGACGTTTCACCTCGTTCCGTATGTTTTTGTGTTCTTTAACCCTAATTTCTAGTGGTCTTTTTGTTTCCCCGATGTATACTTCACCACATTCACAAGGAATTTGGTAGATACAGTCATTTTTTGAACCATTGTTGTCCGGTCTTGTCTTAGTAAGGATACTTCTGAGAGTGGTTTGGGATTTAAATGCTGTTTTAATATTGTATCTATTCGCTATTCTGCGGATCTTTTCTGAAGTTCCTTTAATATACGGAATAGTCATAAATATTTGTTCCTGTGAAGTCTTGTTCAAATTATAGTTCTTTGTCTTATCTTGATATTTATCGATTGTTTCCTTGACCAATCTCTCACTGTAGCCGTTTTGCTTGAGATCCTTGGTTATATTACTTATTTCGGTGCAGAGATTCCTTAGTGTTGCATAATGTCACCGCGCGGTTATATAAAGTACGTATGACTCCTCGTTTTGTTTCATTAGAGTGATTGGAATTCTGGTGTAAATATTGTCCAGTGTGGGTAGGTTTTCTATATACCGAAGTTTGTATATGTCCATTATTTCGTTTGACCAAAACGTCGAGAAAAGGTAGAGCCGAATTTTGTTCCTTCTCCATTGTGAATTTGATACAGGGTCGAAGACAATTTAGATGTTTTAAGAAACCTTCAAGTTCTTCGTCATTACCTGTCCATACAATAAAAGTATCGTCAACATATCGTAGCCAAACTTTTGGTTTGATTAGTGCAGTATTAATTGCGTGTTCCTCAAACCATTCCATATAAATGTTTGCTACCACTGGAGAGAGCGATGAACCCATGGGAAGGCCATCGTCCTGCGCATAGTACTTATCTTTTCTTTTCTACGAGAAGCCAGAGATAACAACATTATTCCAGTCGGTTTTCGCCTGAAGTCACCAATACCAGGAGAAAGAGCTAAACGTATTCTTGAAGAAGCCAGCAAATCTCTGCTCCGATCCCAGATTAACTACCACCGATGGAAGAAATCACAGTTGCTACTGGAAGTTACCCAGAGATATGAAGAGATTAAGGAATACGTACACGAAGAGGACTATAACCCCATTTTTCAAAAAATCCAAAGAACATGCGAGAAGGCCAAAGACAATTTACGACAAAAACACCAGAACAAATTGAACAGACTTTACAGTAAACGACCAACAGCTGAGACAGTCAACAAAAAGACTATAATTAACATGTCCTCCCGAACCATCTCGGAAACAGAAGAACAGCTTTTAGGACGAGGATTAAACTTTGCCATAGCTCCAAAGCATACACCTACTCTAGACATAATTAGCTCTTTAGAAACAACAAGGCTCCAGGGACCAGATGCGGAAGAACTTCGATGGAAAGTAAGAACCGTTTTAGAAACAAAGCAAAGTAACCCCATCAATATCACTCAGAACGAATTAGCAGCTGTTAAAAACCTTCAAAATGATACATCCATCAAAATTCTTCCAGCAGACAAAGGAAATGCCACTGTAGTCATGGATACATTCACCTATGATGAAAAAATTGACGAAGTCCTTCGTAAAGGCAAATACAGATCCCTTGATCAAGACCCAACACCCTCAATAGAAAACAAAATTTACAGGACTTTAAGAAAATATAAAAACTTTCTGACGGACGAAACTAGAACAACTCTAACACCTCATCATAGTAAGCCTCCACATCTATATGGACTACCAAAAATACACAAGGACAATATACCTTTAAGGCCAATCACCAGCTCCAGGAATGCACCCACGACTGCACTGGCAAAATACCTTTAGAACTGATTAAGCCCTTAGCCGGTAAGTCACCATCTTTTGTAAAAAACTCCAGTCATTTTGTTGAGATTCTCAATAATGTAGAAATAGGACCAAACGATATTTTCGTAAGCTTTGATGTAGAAAGTCTATATACAAATGTACCAATAGAAGAATCGTTAAGCATCATTCGGGCCAAGCTCAACGAAGATGATACCTTAGTAGAACGCACCACCCTGCCGCTGGATGGAGTGATGGAATTGTTGGAGCTGTGCCTCCGTAGTTCTTACTTTCAAGTGAAAGATAAGTACTATGCGCAGGACGATGGCCTTCCCATGGGTTCATCGCTCTCTCCAGTGGTAGCAAACATTTATATGGAATGGTTTGAGGAACACGCAATTAATACTGCACTAATCAAACCAAAAGTTTGGCTACGATATGTTGACGATACTTTTATTGTATGGACAGGTAATGACGAAGAACTTGAAGGTTTCTTAAAACATCTAAATTGTCTTCGACCCTGTATCAAATTCACAATGGAGAAGGAACAAAATTCGGCTCTACCTTTTCTCGACGTTTTAGTCAAACGAAATAATGGACATATACAAACTTCGGTATATAGAAAACCTACCCACACTGGACAATATTTACACCAGAATTCCAATCACTCTAATGAAACAAAACGAGGAGTCATACGTACTTTATATAACCGCGCGGTGACATTATGCAACAGTAAGGAATCTCTGCAAGCCGAAATAAGTAATATAACCAGGGATCTCAAGCAAAACGGCTACAGTGAGAGATTGGTCAAGGAAACAATCGATAAATATCAAGATAAGACAAAGAACTCTAATTTGAACAAGACTTCACAGGAACAAATATTTATGACTATTCCGTATATTAAAGGAACTTCAGAAAAGATCCGCAGAATAGCGAATAGGTACAATATTAAAACAGCATTTAAATCCCAAACCACTCTCAGAAGTATCCTTACTAAGACAAGACCGGACAACAATGGTTCAAAAAATGACTGTATCTACCAAATTCCTTGTGAATGTGGTGAAGTATACATCGGGGAAACAAAAAGACCACTAGAAATTAGGGTTAAAGAACACAAAAAACATACGGAACGAGGTGAAACGTCGAAATCAGGGATTGCCGAACACGCATGGTCAAAACAACACCGTATACAATGGTCGGAAGCAAAAATTATTCATAAAGAAACCCACTGGAAAAAAGAAAATTTAAAGAAGCTGTAATAATTGCAAACAATCAAAATGTATTTAGCAAACCGAGTGTAGACATTCCCAATATCTGGCTACCGTTGCTGAACCGTGACAAGTCGGTTAAGCTTCGGTCGTAGCTTGTAAGAATAGTTTTAGTTATCACTTGAAAACGGTTGATGATACATCACTAACCGAAACGTTGTGTATCAATTAACAAATAAAGACAATGGAAGTCCAAGATTTTAGTGTTATTCAACAAACTAATTTTATATACCTATTTTCTTCAAAAACAAGCAGCATAATAAATATCTCAAATGACCAATACTGCGGAACTTCTTTATATGTAAGTTTTTAACATTTTATTGATACATTCCGGTAGGTAAATTGATCTAGTATAAACAAAGTATTTGTTTTATTTCCCTAAAAAATTAATGTTTTAATTTAGTACATAATAATGAAACTATTTATTAACAAGAATTTTATTACTTACTGTTCTTTAAAATCCATATATCCTTTTTTCAATAAAATAATTTCATGTAATAAGTAACTAGGTATAACTACTAAAAATTAATCTCGCTAACCTCTTACATAAGGTAATGCTGTCTAAAGCTATAACATGCGGTACTAAAAAAACCGGTGGAGACCCTATGAGGATGAGGGATGAGACCCGTATGGGTCCGATTCCCCGCAAGGCCTTTGTCCAAGTTAAACGCACTCTAGGGTGTAAAACTTGATCTAAGAATTTTTGCATCGCAATGCAAAGATATTCTTGATTTTATAAACAGCCATGGAAACAGCGCATATACATACAATAATTTTTACAAGCACGCTAGATTAGATAGGGTTTGGGGTAGCTTAAGCGCGTTTTGTGCGATTTCACATATTAATTGACCTTTTTTTATTGTTAAACTTTTCAGAGCATACCAAACTTTGAGGGGCGGACAAATTTTCGTTAGTATATAATAAAACCAGGAATATCTTTGCATTACGATGAAAAATTCCTACATTAAGTTTTACACCCTAGAGTGCGTTTAACTTGGATTTCGACAAAGTCATTGCGGGGAATCGAACCTATACCACATCGGGACTCTAACGGTTTTTTTAGTACCGCATGTTAAAGCTTTGGACAGCATTAACTTATGAAAGAGGTTACCGAGGTTATTTTTTTTAGTAGTAATGCCTAGTTATTACATGAAATTATTTTGTTTTAAAAAGAATATATGGATTTTAGAGAGCAGTAAGTAATAAAATTCTTGTAAATAAATAGTTTTATTATTATGTATTAAATTAAAACATTAGTTTTGTAGGAAAATAAAGCAAATATTTTGTCTATTTTAAATGAATCTTCCTACCGGAATGTATCAATAAAATTTAGTAGGCATGAATTATATTAAAGAACCTGTAAAAAACCCACATTTAAAGCAGTTCTGCAGTAATGGTCACTTGAGCTATCTATCGTTCTGCTTGTTTTTGTAGAAAATATATAAAATGACTTTTTTTGGAATGCCGAATTATTTTTTTTTCATATTGTCTGCAAGGTAATTATTTTTTAAATCTTTTTATGCTTAAGGAATTTTAAACAAAAAATTCCGAACTAAACTATTTTTTGTTATCTAGTTACCATGAAATGTTTAAAAATGTGCTGCGTTGTTAAGTTTTTTTTTTATTTTTCACTCTTTGTTAAATTTAACAATTGTTAAGTTCACAACGTTTAACAACGGTATCATTACTCGGCCGATATATAATCTGTAAACTAAGCCTTCTGATTTGTCTTGGTTAAATATTTTTCTGCTAGATAAAAATTGAATGGTAATTACTTTAATGCCGAACTTTTATAATACGACCTGGAAAAATTAAAGTTTCTACTTTATTACGCAAATTGTTTAAATAAAAAAATCTTTTATAGCCTTTATTAGAACTGCCTACATTGTAATTCAGTGCCAGAAAAATAAATCGAAAAACGAACGAACCGCATTTCTTGTGCGAATTTCAATTATCTCAGTCTTCGTTTTTTCTCTTTTAACAAAACTGAATTGTACAAAGAATTATTTATGTCCATCGAAGATTAGTTTTTATAAATAAGTTCAAATGAAAATATAAAGAGTAGTACCTCTTTAAGATATTATCGCTTGCTTATGCTTTTGATAAGAAATTATATAGCTTCAAGTTTAGCTAAATTTATTGCCGAAAAAACGCAGCAATTTATTTCAACAAAATTTTTAATACAGAGTTTAAAGATGAGATATAAACAATTTTGGTAAACTTCTTTAAATACAATAACGCTGTATTAGTAGTTGTTTAGAGTTGTCGTCTTAATATTTTTAGGGCTCTTCTAGGGGGGATACTAGCTATCTCTTTTAGTGAAGGATATACATAATTTTTTGACATGGGTAAAAATAGGGCACTTAAATGGTTAGGCCTAGTCGTCCACTGGAAGCGAAAACAAGCGGCTACGAGCTCACGCGACACGAGCGTCAACAAGCGGCTATAAGACAAGCGATTTCGTGCTACAGGGGTCGTCCACTGGCGGCGGCTGTTCATACGGTTCAGTAGCGACAAAGTAGCGAAGCAGAGTACATATGTTTGCTTTCATTGTGATTCTTTCGTTTTGTGCTTATTATTGCAATTTAAAATGGATGTAGACGATGCCATATTTATTAGAAATTCCTTCTTACAGTTTAATAAGGCGTCAAAGAGTCTCTTCCATTTTTACACTCCCAACAAAATGTCAAAACTATATTAAAAAATAACCAAAGCAACCTAGCTGAATGATGTTCGCAGACTAAATATAAAATAATTGCGCGGCTACGAGCGAAAATCCCATCCTGAGGGGATCTGCCACGCAAGTAAGCTTACGCTCGTAGCCGCCCTCTCAAAGTTGCTTGCAATGGACGAGGGTACTATTGGAAAGCAATAGTTAGGATCTGCCGCACATAGCCGTTTGTTGACGCGCGTGCCGCGTAAGCTCGTATCCGCTTGTTTTCGCTTCCAGTGGACGACCAGCCTAAAGCATAGTCTTCACTTAAAAAGAATATGTATTTTATATAATATACATGTTTTCATAAATAAAAGAAATGTTTTTAATAATTATATGGCATTTTTAACTGCAGCATATTATTAATTCTTTAAAGAAATTGTGATACATTTTTGTCACTGATTATTAATTAACTTTTCTAACCAAAATCATCTCTAAAAAAATCTCAATATACCAACCAAAGCACTTATCCAGAAAATTTACCGTACCCTGCCGAAATTATTTGTTAATTAGCCTTTAAGGTGCGTGTTAAATACTTTATTTGGAAAACTATGAAATAATGACATTAACCAGTTACTAAATACACTAGTTTATAATTGCTTTGGCACCAACTAGTTTAGAGTTTTATTAGAACTTAAAATATTTTTTTTACAATTCACAATTGAAATAGAAAAAAACAACCAAATAAATTTTCTAGATGTTACAATTATAAGAGATAATAAACAACAAAAACAAAAACTAAATGGTATACCAAAGATACGTGGTCTGGTCGTTATCTCAATTTTAATTCTAGTCAACCAAAAAATCAAAAATGTAGTGTTATAATCTTACTAATCGAGCCATTGCTTTAACCTCTGCGGAATATTGACCAGAAACTTTAAAAAAAGTAAAGCGGACCCTAATAAACAATTACTACCACGAAAACACCATATATCTAAGGTTATTAATAAAAGAACCTATTTATTTTACAATAAATTACAAAAAACACTGAAAAAAAAAAGAACAAAGTAGAAAACAAATATATAGCTATGCCTTATATTGATGGTCTCTCACAAAAAAATAAAACACATTCTTTTAAAGTATAACGTGGTTGTTTTTCATAAAGCACATAATTTAATAAACTCGTTATTTGCACATTTAAAAAGTCCAATACCAAAGAAAAAATGTCTAACCTAATTTGCTTTACTCCATGCCTAAATTGTCCTAAAAAATATATAGGAATGACGACAAAATGCTTAGAAAATAGGCTAAACGGACATAAATATCCAAAAATGCTTTAACTGCCCTACATAAACATGAATCTCAAACAAAACATGAATTTAATTTTAAGGAAACTAAAATACTGTCACAAGATTCTTATTATAAAAAACTAACAATAATTAAAGAAATGGTCGAAATAAATAAATAAAAAGAAGCTGTCAACGACAAAAAAAATATAAGAAATCTTAGTCAAATCTATTTTAACTGAATAAATCCATAAATTTTATATATTCAAATATTAATACACCTAACACACGGTATAAACAATGTTTTAAAACAATATACACTTTTCTGTATACAGCATACCTAAAAATAAATATGCAAATAGCAAGCCTTTATCTTGCTTGGTCTCTTTGTTTAGAAAAAATATCAATAAAATAAAAAATAAATCCAACAGACACAGATTTATTTTTTTTTTAGTTATAACAATGTATCAGAAGTGCAAGGTAGGCATTCTGTTTAAATATTATTTACCTGATTTCGTGTAAAATTAGAACTTTTTAAATGTTGATTTTAAAATTGTGATTTGTTTCATCCTTTAAACTAATCTTTTAATACTGTACAAATATTGTGTGGTGTTTTGTTTTAACTTAAATTATATGTTTTTTAGATACTTACGCTTAAAAACACAATAAATAATGTGCAAAACGTTGCAATAAACTTCTACCAGTTGCTTTATTAACCTATTGCCCAGAATAAAATGGAAATTTATAAATAATAAATAAATAATATTTTATATATATATATATATATATATATATATATATATATATATATATATATATATATATATATATATATATATATATATATATATATATATATATATATATATATATATATATATATATATATATATATATATATAGATTGTATTACAGAAATAATAATTTAAAATAAAATGTGACTTAGAGGTATATTTTATTGTTTCAGTAAAAGAGTGTGTTATCGCTGCGTGGTGATTCATGAAAAACACGAAAATGTGCTTCAGTATAAGGAAAGTAAGTATATACTGTTGTTTCTTTTAAACGTTGCATGTGTCAATTTTTTCTAACACAAACCAACACTTTATGTTACCTACATTAAATTACCAATGTATTTTTAATATGTTTTTTTACCTAATTTTAAGACAAAAAGTGCAATGGATCTTAATGAACATTTTACAGGTTGTTAAAAAAATTTAAAATTTATGTTTTTAATTTTTCCAAATACTTGGAAGACGCAAATTAGTATAACGTTGAAACTTGGTGACAGTTTTTTATTTTTTACAAAGAAATATTTAAATCTTAACATTATATGCTCCTTTTTCAGTGGTGTGCACAGAGGTAAAGCCCAAGGTTTTAAAAAAATGTCCCCTTTTTAATAATCTGGTGGGATTGTATGGTTTAGCTACACAAAAGTCATGACCTAAGTTTTTTATCGGACTGACTGTCTTTGATACAAATAATAAAATTATGTAGAACAACTGCAACTGCGGCAAAACTAAAAATCATTGGCATCTCCTATAGGTTAGAGTTAGTTATTGTTAAAAGTTTTTAACTACTATTGTTATTTAAAAAAACAGTTGTTGGTCACAAAAAACATACCTACATATTTTTTGCCTGCATGTTTTGTTCTAGCCTACTAATAATTAAAAAGAAAAGAATATAGCAAAAGCTAAAAAGCAAATTTACGTAAAAGCTTTTTCGTTTAACGTATTTGCACATTACCTACGCCACTGGCAAGAACCAAAATTCCTTTATAATTAGTTGTCAAATTAAAATAAAGAAATGATTAAATAATTAAATGACATAAATACATTTTGTTATGGGAAGTTTATTTACTTTTAAATTTATCAGCATCAGTTAAGCTAAACAAAAAAAACAAAAGATAACTTTTGATTAGTTTTATTTGCTAAATCATAAAATCATATTATTTAGAAAAACAGCGAGGTACCAAATATATTTTTTTAAATTTATCCTTGAGTGCTACTCCTTTGCACATCACTGACAAAAAAAGACAAGCAATGTTAAAGTAAAAATATTTCTTTGTAAAATAATTAATTTCGATAATTATTTTGGATTTTTTTAAATATTTCAACACCCTGAATATTAAAACGAGCCTTTTAAGACTTAGGTTTATATAAATTTTTGTCTTAAAATTAGATAAACTGGTATTGGTTTAATAATTTAATAAAATAATAAAAAAATATTGTAAATCATTATTTGAAAAAAAACTTATATATAAACTATTGTTATTTTTTATTTTAATTGAAAAAGTGTGTGTCATAGAATTTTTGATTGAATAATTCCACTTTAATATTAACATTTTTATAGTCTTGGCGCTATTTTTAAGTTGGCCAAAAAAATATTGTTATAAATTATAACATACATCAGAGACATCCCTAGCAAGCAGTTTCCAAAAACAAGATGTAAATCTATTAACAGGGAACATTTCTTATTTTGACAACCACTGCTAAAAGACATGATAGCCTTGTTCTAACTTTACGATCCTTTTGCACAATTTTTTTAAAAACGACAAAACTTTTTGCAAAGTTTGGTTGCTTTTTAAATGCTGTACTAGCTGTACTATAAATATGTTCTATAGTTTTGTGGCAAATTCATAAATTAGTTTGTTTTTTGTTTGGATTACTCGTCCTAAAATTTTCTAGAAAATAGAACCACTTGGGTCCCGGTCCCGGTATATAGCAAACTGAGCCTGCTCTACCCCATTGACCCCTCTGAACCGGCAGATTACTTGAAACAAAAAAAAACTCTACAAAAAAAAAACAAACACTTTAGAACACTAATCTATGTATGTATTATTTATATCAAATAGTAAAATTACCAAAGACAGTATTTTAAATAAAAAATTTCAAGTAATTAAATTTTTTCTGGTATTGGTTGTAATAATCTAATTAAAAAATGCCCTTTTTTATGAAAATTTGGAAAAAATAACTTATTTAAAAACTATTATTCTTTTTAATTTTATTTAAAAAAGTGTGGGTCATAAAATCTTTGGTTGAACAATACTACTTTAATATTAACATTTTTATAGTCTTGGCGGTATTTTAAAGACGACTAACCAAATATTATTATAAAAATTAAACATACAAACAGTGACATCCTTAGCAAGCAGTGTCAAAAAATCAATAAATAAGATGTAAATCGATTAACAGGAAAAATTATTTTTGTTTTTTACATTGCTTTTCTTGTCTTATAGCATTAAAAAATATATCTTTTTACTGCATTGTTTCTTTTATAAAATTAAAATTAAATTTAATATTTTCCAAATTAAAGCCAATAAAACACTCATAATAGAACGTGTTTTTATCCAAGCAGAAATAATTTTTTTAAGACAACTGACTAACTACTATTTACTAGGTACCATAGGTGCCGGGTTTTTAGTTTAACCCTATCAGTTTCGTTAACGTTGCCCAGGTACTAAGACATGCAGGTTTTTTATTAAATGTCGCAATATTTTTGTAAATTTTTAAGTTGGTAATATAACACGAAACTTATATTAAAAAAAAATAAAGTAATGGTGCATTTTGCAATTTTGTGGTAATAAGTGCTATTAAAATAAAATTTATAAAACAAATATGTGGTCTTTTAAGCAATATGTTTAGTTAAAAGCACGGTATTTAAGTGCCCCTTATAAAATCTACTATTAAATTTATAACCTCGGATCCGCTTTTGTATTGTAATTTTTAAAGTCTTTTTTTATATTTTAGTTCTTTAACTTTAATTTCGATTAAAAATCTGATGTCTAGCTCGCCAGCTTGTATGCGCCCTAAAAACATTACAATGATAATAAAGCATGTTAACGAACACATTATTTACGACCGCTAAGGGAAACAAATGGCGTAGCAATATTGCATGTTTTTAAATGACTTTGTAATTGGTTTGGGGCAGAAACATAACCTAGAATGTGTTTAAGGCACAATACTGCAATTTAGTATGTAAACAGGAACATTGATTTGTGGTAAAAAATACAATAAAAACATACCTTTCTGATCTTTTCTGAAAAGTGGAAGAATTACGACTATTTGACCTTATTTTTTCCATTCCTAATATTTTTTAGGAATTTTACAAAATTGCTTTTAGTTTATAAGAAACCGGATAAAAATATTTATTTTAGTTTAATAAATTGTCTTTAATATGTTTTTATTTTGACAACTACTGCTAAGAGACATGAGAGCCTAGTTCTGACATTACGATCCTTTCGCACAATTTTTTAAAAGACGACATAACTCTTTACAAAGTTCGGTTGTTATTTAAATGCTGTACTAGCTGCACTATAAAAATATTCTATAGTTTTGTGACAGAATCATGTTATGTTGGGATTACTTGCCTTGAAATTGTCTAGAAAATGAGTCCACTTCGGTCCTGGTCTCGGGATATAGCGAACTGAGCATGCTCAGCCCCATTAACCCCTATAAACCAGCAGATTGCCTGAAACCAAAAAAGAACAACCCTACAAAAATCCAAAAATTCAGAACATCAATCCATGTTTCGGTGACAAATTGGCCACCGTTGTCAAAATTAAAATTACAGAAAAACAAAATAGAAATTAAAACTAAATTTAAAGGAAATTTTGGTTTAAAAATTTGAAAAACCTAAAAGCTTTTTTAATATGTATGACAAAACGTCATAATTATTTAAAGAGCTTTTAGAATTTCCAAAATGTTTAAATCAATTTTTTTTAATTTAGTTTTAATTTCTATTTTGTTTTTCTTTTAATTTTCTTTTGTTAACAGTGGCCGACTTGCCACCGAAACGAGTTCTGAATTGTTTGGGTTTTTTTGAGGGGTTTTTCTTTTTTCTGTTTCAGGCGATCTGCAGGCTGATACGCGTCAATAGGGCTGAGCTGGCTCATTTTCTAGAAAATTTTGAGGCAAATAATTCCAACAAAAATATACTAAAACGCCGTACTTTTAATTAGAAGACAGGGACAAGTAAACGAAAAGCATGTTTACGCTTTACTACATCAGTTGCAATAAAAAATTAATTGAAACTTGGTTGTGGCTGTGTGCACGTAATTTAGGAAATGAAGAGACTTTTATTTCGTCAAATTTTATTAAAAAATCTAGCAGAGCCTTTCGGTAAAACCATCATCAGTGCTATCTACAAGCAAGAAATGAACTTTAAAGAAAGATTGAAAAGATTTTGTTGGAATATTTTAAGGGAAATTTTTCAAAACAATGTATTTTAGTGATTTTTAAATTTTTACTTAAACATTAAATATAGTATATCAATAGTGATGAATTGTAGTTGGCTATGTAAAGAAAAAGCAAAAAAAATAAAAGTTCAAAACTTACTCGTCTCAACAGGGCCGCAGCAAATTTAGCAACTAAATGTAATGCAATGTTTTGTTGGCTCAAATTTTCTGCCTCTCTGACGACAGACCAGGAACTATTCTCTTTGCTTTCTTTACATACAATCTACAAATTACTCCACATGATATACTATATTTAATGTTTAATTTCACACAAAATAAGAAAAATTTAAAAATCACTAAATCATTGTTTTAAATAAATATTCCAACAAAATTTTAACTTTAAAGTTCATTTCTTCTTGTAGATAGCACCGATGTTTACAAGCCTCTGTAGATTTTAAATAAAAATTGCACGAAAAAAGTCTCTTCATTTCCTAAAAAATTAATTGTTGGTCCATTATGCATCTTTTTGAAATTCTGCTGATACTTAAATATTTATTGTCTTATTTGTTATACACTAGTTGTTAGAGGAAAAAATACCCTCCCACCTCTAACCAAGCCCAAAGTTGATAAAATCTGGTACGGATGTAGTATTTGGTACCCGAAAACCGAAAATACCAAAATCCTTGGGGGTATCGGAAAAAGGGTGAGAACCACCCTTAAAGATGGAAAAATGTGTAATATCCTTAAAAAGCAAAAATAATCCCTCTTGCAGTAGACTTTACAAGTGCGATAGAAGAAACAGCATAATGAATCCCTAAGTCCTGACCAGGCTCGTAGCTAGAGAGGGGCCGAGGGTTCGCCACACAGCCCTACTTCACTACAAGCCGTGAACAACCACTTGGCAACGCCGCAACCGGCAAGAGATTCAGATCGGTTTCCCTCGAGCGCGATGAGCGTAATCCGGGTATCGAGGCGCGTATTTTTAAATTCATTTAAGGCTCAATTCAAAGATCGCGTAAATAGTATTGATATTTCCATTAAAATAATTAAATCAGTATAATAATTGAAAAAATAAATATATTTATATAATATTTAAACTCTAAAACAAATTAATTTATGTGCATAGGTCAAGGCATAAAAACATGATGCTGTTGTAAAAGGAAACAAGTGTAATTTAACATTTAGTTAGTAATTGTACTTAGTTTTAGTTTTGTTTATTTATTTATTAAATGTGTCTAGTTTCCTTTTTTGTTTTTGACTCAGCCTTTTCCGATTTTTCTGTGGCATTTTTGTTATTTCTTTTTTAACATAATTATTTAAAAGAATGTTTGAAAATATAGAGCACATCATAATGAACATATTTTTGTTCTCGTTACCACAAATACATTGCGAGCATAAATCATTAAAGCCTTCATGTTGTCTAGTGCTTAAATTAGTTAGATCACACAGGATAGCTTTTTGATTTTCCATTTTTAGGAAGTCACTCTCAGTATCAGGGTCATTAATAATTTTCTCAAAATCGCGCACATATGGAACAGAACGTCTTTAACAATTTCTGTAGGAACCTTTAAACCGCCACGTTGTAGACAATCAAAGTATTCGTCGTCAATTAGGTTTCCCTTACTTTCAACAAGAAAAGAAACACAGATGTTACAATTATTATATTTTTTACAATTTTGTGGGCAGCATAACCGGCTATATAAATTTGTACCGATTTGTCAATTTCATATTCATTTAGGTATTCAGTTTCAAGTAAAAACAAAAATTTTTCAGTGTAATTATTTTGAGGTATTGTCCAATCAATATCATTTTCCTGGATACAGCTGTCTCCCTGTTTTTTAATCTCAGCTAAAGAGAAATTACCATCAGTAGCGCTTCTAAATATATGTTTGAGTCTAATTTTTTTCTCAGCATTTAAAATATCATCAAAGCTAACATTGTAATTACAACCTCCGAGAAGTCTGTATTTACCAAATATTTTTTAACTTTTCAGTAGTAAGTAAATTTACCTGGTAAAATATACGACAAATCAAATTTTGAAAATGAATAGTCAATTATTTCTAGTAAAACAGAGGTACTATGGCAAAGTGCAGAAAAGGTGTCGTTTGTAAGGCGACCATTATTGTTTTCAAGTTTATGCCAAGCTTTCAGCAGGACTTTTCGGGAAACAGGACTGTTTTTGAGAAGTAATGTGGTAAATTTGGAAAAATACTAGGCACTGCATTTAACTTTAGTCTAGTTTTGGTAGGTACCTTTTACATTGACCCATCTGGCAAGCGATAATCATCCTCTTAATAATGTCACTTTCTCAAAATGCTTAGCGCAAACCACAGAATATTTTGAGGGTGACCATGACTGTCTAGGAATATTCCTAAGCCATGGGCTTTAAGGTTTTCGTCCTTTGGGAAAAGGGGAAAACAGATACAGCTGGTTCTCCTGCATCAAGAGAAGTTTTATAATTGGATTTGCACCCAGGCACACAACAAGGACTTGGAGGAAAATAATAATAATAACAGTAACTAAATAGTATCTAATAAGCAGGCACCAAGTACCTATGCAACGCAATAACAAAAATCAAAACGAACGACAAAATTCCAAAATGTATACCTACCTACTTACGGTAATTTCCAATGCTAATATTTGTTACTGTTTTTAAAAATAACTAAAAAAATACCTTCAAAATTAAAGCCAAACACGAATCATTAAAACGCACTTTCAATTTTAATTATTTTTAAAAATCACCACCACAAAATGTCAAGTTCATTTGCCGCCATTTACTTTAAGTACTTTTATAACACCGGCACTTTCCACCTGCAGATATTCTTGTTTTTACGCAATGTCTGCGGAAAAAACTGTCCCGGTCACTCACAAATTTCACACAGTAAGACCTTTTACAGGTTTAGTCTTTATCTTAACAATATTTTCTTTCAAAAAAGTTGATTTATTCACAATAACACAACAGAGAAACAGGTCATTCAACGTAAATCATATGACCAAACGTGTGTCGCTAGATCTCAAGGCATAGTTGCCAGATTTCCTTGTTCACGGCTTGTAGTGAAGTAGGGCTGTGGTTCGCCAATACGTACGACGCTGCTTGTATTTTATAGATTTTTGAGATCTCGAGTTAGAATTCTGTACTTTTTACTTTTTTTAGTGGCTTATCTCGATTTTCGAGTTCATACGACCAAGGAAGTTAATGATCAATTGTTAGTAATAATTTTATGTTGCAAAATGGCCGGTTTTGGGTTCAATAAACAAAACGTAACTTGTAATTGCGATCTTTCGGCCTACAGCTTGTAGTAATGGAGAATTCATAACTTTTTGAACAATAAAACAATGATACATTGTTGTAGAAAGTTAACAGTCAATCATAAATAATTATTCCATCTTAAATTATGTTAAAAAAATAATTTTTAACGTATAAGTTCAGGGAAAGTATTAATCGAAAAAGACAAAGCTGTAAAAAAAGGGACCGAAATCGGGTAATGGGGGAAAAATTTAATGATTAATTTTAATTAAACCAAGACTTATTAAGACACGTTATTCATTACAAGTAATTCAAAAGTAATATTGAATTTGTCATCTTCGCAAAAATCCAAAAATATATCCGTAAAACTATCATCCCAAGAAATACTTTCTTAGCACGCTCACACAACTTTTGCACTAATAAGCAACAAATCTCTGTACAGTATTGGCAGCAAGTTGCTAGGTAAACACTATAAGGACTAACTTTTACACTAGCTAGCCTGTAAACACCCCGAGCAAGCCGAATTTGCCTAAATGACACGTTGTTTTCCCTACCCTGTGTGTATTGAAATTGTTCCTCTTTCTTTTATTTTTCTGTCCACTATTGGCAGGTATATAAATATATACTTTTACAAGAAATTATTTAACATCGGTAAGAGCAATTCAGGTTGTAAACACACCGATCATGCCGCCTGTGCAAAGATGACTCGTTATTTTGCCGGCTCTGCGCACAATCCAACATGGCCGTCTGCGTCCACAGGAGATACGAACTTTTTCCCCAAGATTTAGCCGATATTCCAAGTTAAATTGGCCGTTCCAGGAGCATCCCCGGGACATTCAAGTACATGCATTTTAAAGCTGGGGTCTTCCTCTTTCAGAAAAGTATAAGGGACAACTTTCGAGACCACTCTGGCCGATATCCCGTGTCATTTTTCAACATGATACAATTTCTTAATTATTCTTGTTCTACCTCGAATTATTTGAATTTCTTAAGTGTATTGAAGCACGCAGGCTTATTTTCTTAAAGACCTTAACCTCCTCTTTAAAATGTTACTCTTAACATGTTGCTTATAATGCGTGCAAAAATCTGGTTTGTTAATTAACAGGATGAGATGGTCAAAAAAGTTCACAAGTTGCAAAGCTTATAACACAAATAAGAAGTAAATCCTGTCCAGCCAAATGGTAGGAACAGTAAACACATGAGTTAAAAAATATATCTGATCCTTAAGTTGCTATATTTTTAAGCTTTAATCATATAAGATTAAAACAAAAGTTAATGAAGGTTAATTTACCATGTCTTACTGTTGCAATAACATTATTTATATATGTGAACGAATTTGCTAGTATAACTGTGCAAGATATAAAGGTATAGACTTGTTTTTCTCTTTGATATATTACTCTCCACGAGATTTTTACGTTATAGCAAATATTCAATTTTAGAACGAAAGTGTCGAAAAATTTTTGAGTAATCAATTTCGCCAGTCTTTAGGGGTAAACATTTCTTACACTTAGAACAAAAATATCTTAGATGTGTAAATAGTCCTTTCTAGCGTAAAGCTTTCTATTCTTTTGAATGTCAGCGTTATTTCTAAAAAAAACTATCCCTTTATAAATAAAAATAAGTTCAAAAGTTTAGGAAGTAGTTTTATTCTCTTTCCGATACCTCTCAGTAAGGATTCGTTGATTCTTCGATTCTTTAAATCTACTAGTATGCAAAATTTTATCAAATTTGGTGGCTGTTAAAGGAAAACACCTCTAACGACTGGACTATTAAACAAGTTTATAGTTTTTTGTTCACTTTAATAATAGTTTCTAAACTATTTTTTTTATTTAGATTTCATATACAGTTAAAACAAATAGAAATTTAAAAAAATGTGCTTTTTTTATTTTTAGGGTCAAAATGGCCCGTGGACCACACCATAAATACCTGATGATAAAAATTACGCATTTACCTGCACTTACCAATACTCTTAGGCCTCTTATTTACTGGGACCGGAAAGCTGCAAAAAGTTTCGTTCACACGTCAACGCACGAAAGAGCCCAACACGCGATCACATTCTGTTGGGACTTTACTTGCGAACTAGTGGGAAGTCCAGCTCAAGAAGTTAATATTTTATATGCAAGAATAAAAATATTTTTACTTATTTAAAAATAGAAAAAGTAATGGTCATCGTCTATATATAGGTCACGCTTTTTATATGGTAGCCCCATGTTTTGCGATTTTGTCTATGATATAAGTCTAAGTGTATTAAAGCTACTAAAACCAATAAAATTAATTAACCATCCAAATCACCAGAAAGATCTTTCTCGGTTGCGAATGCCATGACCCATGTATTCTTTATAAATATCGTAGAAGTACTTTGGCAATGGACCAGGGTCGATCGAAAATTTTTGTGCGAATGGTGTTTGCCTGAATTTCTTGTTTCATGGTTCTTAGCTTTTCGGTCTTAGTTGATAAAATGCCTTACACATTTTATCAGTCCAAAGAAAAACAGCATTAAAATCTAATAATAAAAGAAAACCCTGCTGAGTTACATAAAACTATTTGCCAACAATAAATTTAAATAGTTAAATGGTAAAAACTAAAAATACTAAAGCAAATAAGGAGGTACCAAATTATATACATTAGCAAATTAAGAGGGGGATGAGTTTTTTATTTGATTATTGTGGTTTTAATATGTAATATAAAAGAAATACATTAATTATTGGCATCCATTCTTAGACCTATTGCCATTTTAAAATAATTATAATGTCTTGTCAGAGACATTGCATTTTAACTAATTTTGTCCTCTATTAAAGATAATATTGTTTTATTGGAATACACGTATAGCATAAGTGTAGTGAAAGCTAGTACAGCAGCCTAAGATTTATTTTGTTAAGGGAGGTCAGTTATATTATACTATTTACGCCTCCCATTCTTTCTTAAATATATGACCTGCAATTTTATATTAACTACTTTTAATTTTTAACACAGATGTCGTCATGTGTTTTTATTATTACCCCCATTATAAACAAATATTGTCTTCGAAAAAGCACAACATTAACGGTAGTGGCGAATCGACGACTAAGTCGATTACTACCACACTGCCTCAATTGCTCCGTTTAATAAGACCCTGCTAAAATAATATATTATAAAAAATAAAATATTATTTATTATTTTAGGAGTACATACAGCTTAAATATAAGAAGTTTGGGGATTTTATACTAAACTTAAATGTAAAAGAGTTTAACTCGAAGGACCACTTAGCAAAAGCCAAGAAAGAATAATTTCGTTATTGTTACTTTATAATAAAATTATGTATTTAGTTATTGTTCACGGATAATCACAAGACAATAACTTAGAAAATGCTAGGTGCGTAGTCCGGCAAGGGTGATCCAAAATGGGAACAGTATTAAGATTTAAAGTTGCAAAATATGCATAAAAACTATACGAAGTGTAAATGCACGAGCGAGAAAACTGTACTTTACCGCCCCTAACATCCTAATTAAGAAAATATATTAAATATTTATTGCAAACAAATGTTGCCAGACGGACAGTTACACTCTAAAAATTTTTATTTTTTGTAGAAAATCGAATAAAATATTTATTGCTTGTCATTAAACAGACTAAAATAATAAAATATCCTTTAAGTAAATATTTATCATGTAAATTTTTAATATACGGTTTTTTAAAATGGCATTTGCCAGATTAGTATTGATCAGTAAGATTGGGCGTATATCCAACATGTTACTGGAAGACTGCAAAAGTTCAGACCTGGGAAACCCAGGATACCGTTTCAGGGAGGACTGGCAGGTAGAAAAATCAGTAATAAACGTAGAAAAAAATTAAATGGGCGATTAACTTATCCGAACCGTATAAATCGCCACGAACAGATGGCAATTATCCAGTAATGATCCAGAAAGGACCAGAGCTCCTACTACATAGGCTGTGTCTACTTTTAAGAGGCAGCCTTAGGGCTATATACCAACAACCTGGAGACTAATCAGAGTAGTATTCATCCCCAAACCTGGGAAAACCGGACAGGATGGGGCAAAATCTTTAAGACCAATAAGTCTGATGTCGTTCGTGCTTAAGACCCTAGAGAAGTTGTTGGATAGGCACAATAGGGAGAAGGCACTTACGAACAGACCTCTACACAAGGACATACATGCATACACAGCAGGTAAGTCCACAGAAACAGCATTACATGAACTTGTGGAAAAGGCCGAATATGCTTTCAAATACAAGGAGGTACTAATGTGTGCCTTCCTAGATGAGAAGGAGCGTTTGACCACACTTCCCTTATATCTATCTCAAACGCGTCGAGGCGCAGATGGTTTGACGCAACAAGCTGCAGGTGATCAGTATCTACTTTAATACTTAAAGAGACTCTTGTAGCTCGGGTTGAGCGAGAATGTCCGCAAGGGGGAGTTTTATCCCCACTGCTGTGGATCCTTGTCATGGACGACTTACTAAATGTCCTCCCACTGGAAAGGCACCAAACATTGGGATACGCAAACGATCTCGTTATTATTTCCCAAGAAAATTTAACAACACTGTTAGGGATAAAATGCAACAGGCCCTAAACGCAGTCACCAGATGGACGAGAAAGGAGGGATTAAACATAAATCCCTCCAAATCAGCCATAGTTGCCTTTACAAAAAGAAGAAATCTAAAGGGCTTAGGACCCCTGAACCTTCGAGGTGAAGCAATCAAGATTGTGGGAGAGGTAAAATATCTGGGTGTCATCATAGACTCTAAACTTACCTGGAACCAACATCTTCAGAAAACAAGGAAAAAAGCGGAGATGACTCTTATGTTAATCAGACGCTCTCATGGGAAAACATGGGGCCTTAAACCAAATGCGGTTTATTGGTTATACACCATGGTGGTAAAGCCTATGATAATATATAATATATCACTAGTATGGTGGACAAAAATGCGACAAAGAACAGCTGTTACAGAACTGGCCAAGGTACAGAGACTTCCTTGCTTAGCTATAACAGGAGCAATTAAAACAACCCCAACAGCAGCCATGGAATGTCTCTTAGACCGTCCACCACTTAACTTCATAGTGATGGGAGAGGCAAGAATGAGCTACTTCCGACTGAAACAAAAACCAACTGATGTCTACGCTAGTTTGGGACACATCAATATAAAAAGTCAGGTTGGCGGCAACATCCTGGACAAGAGAACAGACCAGATGATTCCCCAATACTCATTCATAGCCCAGTCAAATAATGCAAAATTAGGGCAATCGGTGGAAAAAATTCCTAGAGAGTTGATTTTATTTTTAAACGCTTTCTTTTCACTTGGGCAGAGATATGTCAAAAGTCCCCGAGGTTGGGGGGTGAGCTCTAGGAGCTCACCCCCCAAAGGGTGGGGGTTAAAGTTACCATTTTTTAGTATTTCGCCTAAATTTAGAAAACGATAACTACTATCGATTTTCATTCCCTCACGGATACAGGAATATGCGACAATTTGGCAACGCAGCACTCCTTGCGCATGCGCAACAATCTTATCCGCGCTGTCGCTAAGCTCTTTATGTTTTCGGTTGGGTCAGTATGTCTCGAACATCGTAGCGTTCACGTGTGGCCGTTTTGTTGCATTTTTGTTTAGTTTCGTATTTAGTTGCCAATCGCGTCGTGCTGTGTGTGCCGAGATCGTGACTTTAGTGCCACACCCGCGTCATAATGGCTGAGAGGTGCTTGGTATGTGATGAATCTGTTGAGAGTGATAGGAGTGTTGTGCGTGAGAAAGGTATGAAAGAACTGTTTAAAGCCAGCATTGCAAGAAATGATGGCAAGAGCTCGGAATTTGAGAACAAAACACTTGGAATTGTTCACAACTCCTGTCGAAAGCGATACACCAGGCCACAATCTGTTGCTTCCGATTTAAAAAACCCAGGAGAAGTCGAGTCCCAAAGCTCAGCAGGGAGCTGTCGACGATTCGAGGTTCCTATATTTGACTTCATGACTAAGTGTTTGTTTTGCTGTGGTGTAATTAATGATGATTTTCATCGAAAACAGAAAAAAAAATCATTGGAAAAGCGGCAGGCAGTATTTGAAGTGCGCAGTTTGGAGATGAAGAATAACATTTTAAAAGCTGCATGTGAAAGGGACGACGACTGGGGACAACAAGTATCAATACGAATTGGTACCGTCTGCGATTTGGTTGCCGCTGAAGCTATTTACCATGACAGGTGCTGTGTCAAGTTTTTCTCAAAAAAAAGTGGTACCTGTGAAAAAAGAGGACGTCCTCCAGAGGACTTCGTCATAGCTGCTATGGAAGATATCTACACTTTTCTCGATCAGGCAATTACTGTCAGTATTAGATGGATGAGGTTATAAGCGCAATTACGGGAGAAAAGCCAACAGTTAAAACAGTAAAAAAAAGCTGCAGGAAAATTATAAAGAACGTTTAATAATCAGTCAGCTACATTCCCACAAGACCGTTCTGTGCTTTAAAGAGGTTGGTGATAAAATTTTAGACTCAGCCTGGTACGAAAGCAGTATGAGGGGGAAAACGGCAGAAGAAGAACGCCTTGGAGTAGTTCGAGCTGCAGCTGCAATCATTAAAGAAGATATACAGAGCCGAGCGTACGACACCAGTCAATATCCTCCAAGTGAAGATTTTCTTGGTGAAGTTAAGGAAATAATCCCTCCAACTATCTTGACTTTCTTTGAAACACTTCAAGGTACCAAAACAAAGAGAAAAGCGAAAAAATCTGTACGTCCTCGATCTTTTATTTCGCCTATCATGCATAGCATAGTCTTTTTTATTCATCGTTATCAGTATAAAGGCAAAAACCTGGTTGCTGGCGAATTTTGGCTTCAGTGCCTCTTACAATAGTGCGCAAATGTTAGAGATGTCAGCTTTTCACAGTCCCCAACAACCTATACCACATGGAGTATTCAGCCAATACGTCTTTGATAACGCAGACTACAAAGTAGCTACGTTGGATGGTCTGAAAACGTTCCACAGCATGGGTATTAATTGCCTCACCCCTGCAAATTTGCTTCCTCCTCCCTTGAGAATAGAAAGACTGACAAAAGCCCCTCCAGCGTCATCCATAGGAACTCTGGGAGTCATACCGTTGGAGACTTATGAAAACATTGGTAAAATAGGGCTTAAGGCTGTTGTGGTTGAGGATTTGAGTGATTGTAATCCTGTTCCGGATTTTCCTTTCCCCAAACTGTTAGATGTATTATAGTTTGCTGGTAAATAGCTCAGACTGGAAAAAATACCCGAGTGGAAAGGTTATATGCGGGGTCGCTGTCACGGAGAGTCTCCGGATAGGAGTTCTGTAGTGCCACTACCATTTATAAATGCATCTCCGAGTGATAACGACACCATTTACACAGCCCTTAAATATGCTGCAGAACACTGCTTCCGACACGAAATTGATACGGGTTAAACTACATTTCACCAACCACTTTACATCAAGGTCCGTGAAATTGTTGCATCTAGCCAAGATGACCCTCACCTAAAATCTGTTGTCGTAAGATTGGGTGGGTTTCACCTTCTGATATCTTTCTTGGGGTGCATTGGGTTTATAATGGCTGGAAGTGGCCTCAAAGAGGTGTTGTATACTGTATTCACAGCACATTCAGTAGATAAGATGCTTACTGGACATGCCTTTAGCAGAGCAGTACGAGGACATCTGCTTGTACAGTGTGTCTAAGCTAAAATTATTATGAACAGTTTGGAGGTCTCTGATGAAGAAAAGGCTGAACTTACAGAGCTGTTGTTGAAGCTTAATGATAACACGCTCGTCCAAGATATAATGAAGCAGAATAGCCAGTTATGCCTCCTTCAAACAAAAATGAAGGATGCACTTTAATCCATTGAAACTCGTGGGCCCACTGCTGCCTTGTGGGTTCAATACTTTCATATGGTACCCCTCATGAAGCAGTTCATAGAAGCCGAACGTTCAGGGAACTGGGAATTGCATTTGTGCTCAGTACAGCAAATGTTGCCCTTCTTCCATGCAAGTGGCCACTTGCAGTATGCGAAGTGCGCGCAATTATATCTGCAGGATATGCGTTCTCTTCCCAATACCCATTCACAGGTCTTTGACGATTTCACCAAATACTTCGCTGTAAGCAGATCAGATTCGCCAGGCTCTGGAAACTGGTCTGATGACAATAGAGCTCACTTTAATGCGAAGCATGAAGACCCATGGAGGGCTAACAAGTGGGCGAGGTATAACTGATTCTGTACTGGCGAGGTGGATTGCCGGAGCACCTACGTCAACAACAATTTGCTCTGCATTGGAAGACTTCGCTGGCCTGCACTTCTCTACAGGGGAGCAACATGTGGATTATCGAGTGTCTCGGCAGAAAAGAGACGATGAGAACAGAAGGAAGCTCTTCAACTGGTTTTCTCAGCACCCTCCCTTTCCAGAATCACAAGCATTAGTTTCCCTTACAACAGGCGTCGTTGCGACCCGCGATGTAAATTGCCACAAAGCACTACAAGAAGGCAAGATTTCGATGAGAAAGATGGTAGGACAAAAGTTTGGCGAGATAAAACAGGCTCGAAAAGACAAAGTATTATCACTGGCCTCCATGAGCAGTACTATAAAAATTAACAACGTTGTGGAGGTGGTTGATCCCCTTGTGATATTCCAAAGAATATCAATTTCAAAGAAAAACGACGAGGATCTACAAGATCTTCTGTGTTACGAACTGGCGCCTTTTTCATTATCTCTCTTTGATGAAAAGGGAATGCGGAAGACAAACAAATCTGCTTTATATGATATTTTTCCTGTTCACCCCGATACTCCGGACCTCAAGGTTCACACTAATGTGATTGATGGTGGATTCCTGTTACATCGAGTCAGGTGGGATACAGGATCAACATTTTCAGTGATATTCAATCGAAATATCACTTACATAAAAAAGCACTATGGTGAATGCTGCACAGTCGTTTTTGATGGCTACTTGGACACTGCCAACAGCACAAAACGTGCAGAACAGAAACGTCGTACCACCACGGATAATACTCTGCAATTAATCGCCAACGTATTTTACGCAAAGACTTCGATACCTGAGGAAGTGGCAAACGCCGGGAAACAGATGTTCCTAGCAATATACAAATCCAGAGTGAAGCCAGACCTCCCATTTCTACCACCAACTAAAAGCTCTGCGCTACAACACTCATACAGAGTTTATTTTCAAGTTCAGGAATGGCTGGGCAACAAACTAGAATCCACTGATTGGGGTTGGATGAAAGGAGCAGATGGAGATCTTCAACCCTTGATAACTTTAGATCAACCTGCCCCAATTGCCATTCTTTCAACAATATTATGCAGCTGCTCCAAAGGCTGTGGGGCCCGTTGTGGATGCCGCAAATCAGGTATTTTTTTATGTTAATTGATGGCTATAATTAAAATACAACGTAAAAATAATTTAGCTTCAAACTTGAATCTTTAACAGGTATCCTATGCTCGTCAATATGTGGTAACTGTGAGGGCGCGTGCACTAACGGCTTTCGAGACGAAGATGACAATTCAGCATATGAGGACGACTAGGAAAACTTTATGGATCCCCGTGACCCCCTATCTCCTCGAATGAAGTGTTGGACCAATACATTGATTGTCCTACGGTTTAAAATGCAAATAAAGCAGATTTTTCTAAATTATGTTTTTTTTGCCCGCCCTTAAAATTAGACCTACGACAAAAGTGCATAAAACCATTTTTGTAGAAAATTTTGTTAGCTTTAATTGATATAAATTATAAAAATCGATAGGACTGATCGTTTTCGAGATTTAAGCGAAAAACTGGAAAATGGTACCTTTAACCCCCACCTCCTCCTCGAGCTCACCCCCTACCCTCGGGGACTTTTGATATATGTCTACCCAAGTGTAGAGAAAGCGTTTTAAAAAAAATCCAACCTTCTAGGAATTTTTTCCACCGATTTGCTTAGTTTGACAGAGCTATCAACAAAAACTTCGAAGTAAAAATTTCAGATCGAAGTGAGTGGCAGCAACCCGATCTCCCCGGCATGATTGGAGACATCATCTGGTATACGGATGGTTCGAAAAGCGAGCAGGGAACTGGAGCGGGCGTGTACAGTGAAATGAGGAATT
Source organism: Listronotus oregonensis (assembly GCA_019359885.1). Lineage (NCBI taxonomy): Eukaryota > Metazoa > Arthropoda > Insecta > Coleoptera > Curculionidae > Listronotus > Listronotus oregonensis. Next base: position 45,189 of record JAHBCN010003317.1, on the reverse strand, counting down.
TACAATTCTCCATTCCACTAGGAACACACAGTTCTGTATTTCAAACAGAAATATATACTTTACTGCACTGTGCAAAAGAAAATAACAGGAGGGTTTACAAAAACAAGCGGATCTGCATAATAACAGATAGCCAAGCGTCACTAGGGGCACTAGTAAACCCCATGGTGACGTCCAAGCTGACATGGGATGCCAAAAAGAATTGGAGGTCCTGGGAGAACGCAACAGGGTAACTCTCCGGTGGGTACCAGGACATTCGGGAATAGAAGGCAACGAAAAAGCGGATGAGCTAGCGAGCATCCACACCATACTTTGGACCAGAACCTGCCCTTGGAGTGACCAAAACCACAGCACGGAGGCAAACAAGGGAATGGATCCGAAACAAACACAAGGAATACTGGGAGAAACTCGATAGAATAAGACATGGAAAGGGCTTCATAAGGGGCCCATCCAAAAGAACGAAGGAAGAACTACTCAGACAAAGTAGGAAAAGACTTAGCCGAACAGTAGGGTTGCTAACAGGGCACGATAACCTAAGAGGACACCTACACAAGATCGGCTCATACAATGGGGACCCAAGTTGCAGAATGTGCGACGAGGGGGAAGAACCAGCCTACCACATACTGTGTGAATGTGAAGCGTTAAATCACAAAAGACAGGCATTATTTGGGCAACCAAAAATTGGTATAAAAGACAATGGGAGATTAGGCACAAAAAGCCCAAGAGGCTGCGCTGCCTCCGGTAGTGAAAGACGGTCCCAGAAAGAAGAAGAAGATTGGGCGTGACTGGAAGTTGGTAAGGTGGTATAATTTTAAGCAAAAATTGCCTAGAACGTTGTACATTTAACCAGAAACAAAAAGGGACTTTATTATATTTTCAATTTTTCTATGGCGTCTGCCGGAAAAATGTTTAGTTTTAATATAATCCTAAAAAGTTTTATTCAGACATACTTTTATTTAATTTAGTCCATACATCACTTACAGAAACCAACAGTTTATTGCATTAAAAAAAACTAAATCAGACAGGTTGCGCTTTTTATATTAAAAAAAAAAATTAAACTTGCGTGCTCCAAACATAAGAAAAGTTTACAAAGGGTAATTTTTGCCTCAACCCTAATTACTAGAGTAAATTCTAAAATTCCAAACTTTTCCAATATGCTTCTTGCCTGGATGGCTATTAAAAACTATTTTACTTTTGCAAAGTTCCTTATTTTTGTTTCAACTTTGGCAAAGTTTTTCCTGTTCTTGCATTACAAGTCCACATATTTCATTTTATGAGGCAAATATCAAAACATGCCATTAGTAATGATATACGGTCTTTAAAGCCAGATATTTCTATTTATATTACGCCATTTGGACGACACTTAGTTGCTTGCTTTTGCTGTTTTTGAATGAGTTATGGTAGGACTTATTGTATATTAAACGTTAAAATTTTCAGCGCTACGGATTATTCTAAAACACGAAGTAATGAAAAAGAAAAAGCTATTTTGCTTGTAGTGATTATAATAAGCTTTTGCAAATGCAGGAAGCATAAATAGCCTTACTATAAATTTATTTAAGCAAAAGGATATTGTTTTAATGTACTGTCATTTTATTTAACATGGAAAAAAATGATTTATAGTAAACTAAGGGAAAATAGCATTTACTATAGTAATTTTAAAATTGAGATGTATAAAAATTTAACATACGTAGAGAAAATAAAGAAAATATAAACAGGTAACTTACTAATAGTCGAAAAGTCCAGAGTAAACAGTTAACGGTTTGGGATTTAAGAGGCTGGTAGTTGGCTATCTATGTTGGCCCGTACCATATTAAGAAATATTAAAAAAATCTTTGATACGGAAACATCATTTCTAAAATTGCCAAGTATTTTAAAATGTTTTTAAATTTATTAAAAATCCTATTTAAATCAAATATTCTTTGGCACGTTTGTTTTCGAATCATATTTTTTTGGTTAAACTTATTATTGAAATTGCTAAACATTTTAAAATTTGTAAAAATAATTGGTTGGGGTCTTTAAAAAAACTTTTGGTACCTAAATCTAAAATTATTTTTAATTAAGTAAGCTTATAAAAAGTCTAGCAACTAACAATGGCGCACTCTGCATATTTAATTTAAAATATTCATAACATTTACCAAAATTTTTTCCACGAATTTTGTACAAACTTAAAATGCCAAGTAATAATTTACAAATAAGATAAGAAAACGTGTTAAAGAATATTTTTTAATAATAATAAATTTAGGTAGAATTACAGATAATTATTTAAATATAATATTCCAAATATAAAATTATTATTTTAAAATTAAAGAAGATTTTAAAAGGTGAACTTCGTTCTTTTGTGAAAGGATGGCATGCGTTGTAATCCAAATTCCAACGCATCCTAGGAAGAAGGCATATGTGTCAAAGTATTAATAGACTTTTTATATTAAATTTTAGACTATAGAGCTTGGACAAAACAGATCCAGGGCCGTTTAACTCTTTATTAAAGTGCCAAACTTTTTTAATTAATTGTTTGTAAACTACTAAAGCAAATTAAGTAAAATTCTGGGAACTAAGAAAAAACACTAAAAAGAACTTAAATATGCAAAAAAGTACAGAGTGTAACGTTCAAAAAAGTCAACATTATGTCGCCATAACTTTTCAGACCATCCTGTATACGAGAAAATATTTTTTTTAATGAAGTATATGTACACTGCGTTCGATCAAAATTCCTAACTTAATTGGTATAACAACTATGAATGCATGAAGTACTATATTGCAAGACCCTGTATTTTTACCTTTTTTTAAATAATTTTAAAGTAACTGAAATTTGTAAAATAAAACCGTCAGTTACATTATTTTTTGTTACATCACTGGATATTTGTTTTTAAAAAGTTTTTTTAAAACTACCAAGTCACGCCGTACTTTATAGAATAAAAGCTGTTATTGCTAACTGACAACCTATAATACTGCCATTTGAAGATTGAATTAAGCAAAAACAAATGAAGAAAATGCTTTCCATTGGACAATTGCATAGATACATTTTTTTAGGTACGATTTAAATTTATTTAACAAAATGTAAATTTATTATTACGTTTTGTAAATATTTTTTTACGACTTTCTCCAGCTCTATCAGTTTTGTGCTGTTTTAGTTTGACAGTAGCATTGAAAAGGCTTTAATACATTTTTTTGATTTTATACGTTTCGATATGGATCGCGCAAATAAAGACAAAATTAAAATTATTTTTTTTATGGAAAAGCTACTCGAAATTATGGTGAGGAAGCAAGATTGCTTAATGATATTTTTTCAGACATACCAGTTTTTCCTAGTTACGGAAGAAGTCTTATGCAAAAATTTACGTTAACTTTTAGCATAAAAGGCGCTTTAAGATCCGGTCGCCCGTCCGTTAAAATCGAAGACCTTCAAAAATACAAAACAAAGGAGAACAAAAGCAACCAGTGCGCAAATAGCTGCCGATGTTGATTTTCTTATGGTAGGAAATTCAACAGTGCATAAAATTTTGCAAAAGCTTAAATTTCATCCCTTTAAAGTTCATCTTGTACAAGAACTTATTGAAGATGACCCAGATCAAAGGCTGCAGTTTTGTGAAACTAACATTTAATTACCACACAACCAAACTACCTGTATCGGATATGTTTCAGTGACGAAGCCAGCTTTTTTAAATGGTTTAGTTAATCGACACAATTTTTGATACTGAAATGATCAAAATCCTCGATGGATTGAGGAAGACCATACACAAAATCCTGAGAAATTAGACGTAGGGCCCGAAATTTTCGGTTACACGGTAATTGGTCCTTTTTTTATTGAAGGAAATCTTACCAGACACTTATACTTACAACTTTTAGAAGAATCTATTACACCTGCAATTGTAGCTACTATTCAGAATGATGCTTTTGACTATGATCCAATTTTTCAGCCGGATGGGGCACCTCCACACTTTCATTTCATGTCTTACAGTACATTACCTAGATGAGGAATTTCCTGGTCGCTGGATTGGGCATAGAGGGCCTTTTAAATGACCACCAAGATCCCCGGACCTTTTTCCTTTCTACTTTTTTTTTTGGGGTTATGTAAAGAAGAGGGTATTTACAACAAAACTAGAAAACTTTCAAGAACTACGACAACGAATCGGGTGTCTGCGCCACTATAATACCACAAATTCTGACAAACATAAGAGCAGAATTTTAAAATAGACTTTATTATTATCAAGAGGTTGGTGGTATTCATTTTGAACATCTGATAAAATAAAAACTGAAACTTTTCTTCAAAACTGGTATTTATTAATAATTCCTTATTAATCAGAAACGGGGGATCGTAAAGGCCTCTAGTTTGTGCAACAATGTTTGTCTCTTAAAGGCCTTTAAAATGAGCTACACACCAAAATAGGATTCCATTTAAGAATTTTTGGTGCAACCCCCTGGTGGCACCCTTGCAAGGGTGAAAAACTTGTAAATGCGTAGAAAAGTAGATTTTTTTAAACGTATGCATCCGCCAAAATTTGATTTCTTATATTTACTAACCTCGGAGATATTAGCCCATACTAAGACTTTTTGGATGACCTGTATATTAGGAAAAATATAAAATGAGTACGCAAAACTTATTTTGTTTTTTAATAATATTAACACTAAGAGTAAAATTATTATAGTTTTTTTAAGAAAATTTAAAAAGTAGTACTGCTTGTACAGGGTGTCCTATTTTCGTGTGTTTTACGGGGTTTCTCGCTTATTATTGAAGTAAATGATGCGGCTTTTGCGATACCGTGCTACTTTTTTGTCAAACAAAAGATGCCGCAAACAGATTTGTCCTAGCCCCCTTAGTTTCTTCGCTACAGGGTGATTTTAAAAAAGCTGTATTTTCGGTTACCCCTCGTATCTCAGGTATCTGATAACTTATTGAAAAGAAAAAAACGGGCCCTTATAGAACTTTTTACGCGAAATACAGTGGTGTACTTGAAATTTTTCTCGGATTTACTTTCTTTGAGATATTAGCCAAAGTTGCACATTTTTAAATGGAACACCCCGTATATTTTTTCGTCATATTATTTGCCACACTGAGAGCTTTTTAAAAATATAATATAGTCGAAACTTATTTTTATAAACAGCATGAAAACATGCAATTATTTACTTTTTAACATAGGCGGCTTTGGTTTAAATTTATGACAGTCAAATTAATTAACGTCAAATGCCTTCTCACACCAAAAAATAATCTAATAATATAAATATTTCCTAACAAGACAACCTAATGGATAAAAATAACAATTTTACGCTAGAATTGTTTTTAGCCTTAAAAGACAAAATTAACTACTAATTTTATAAATACTGTTCGAATTGGTGGCCACGATGTCTTATGCATTGGCATAGCGTCTGTAGTCTTCTTAAAGCATTTTCAAATATGAAAGAGCGGGCTTGCAACTCTTTAAAGGCATTTTCCGTGGCCTCTCTTAATTCCTCAATTGTTTCATACCTCCTTGAGTATATTTTACCATCTAAATATCCCCACAAAAAATAATCTAAAACTAAGAGGTCCGGAGACCGTGGTGGCCATCAAATAGGTCCGTGCGTGGCTATAAATCGATTAGGAAAGTGCTGTTCCAACCAGTGTTGTATCACGTGAGAGTTGTGAGCCGGAGCTCCACCTTGTTGGAAATAGATGTCATTTACTTGAACCAAGGGAATAGCTTCCATAATAGTCAATGCTTTTTCTTGAAGGATTTGTATGTATCTATCAGAATTAAAATTTGCTTGGTAAATACAATTTTCAATTCTTCTTCCCAAAATGAAACAAGAAACATTGAATCCAAGCCTTCCCTGGCGTTCCCTGGAAAAAATAACGTGTTCATTTTCCTGGCTCCAATACCTTGAGTTATTCCTATTGAGGATACCCGCACTGGTAAAATGGGCTTCGTCCTACCAAATTATCTTCCTTTCAAAATTATTCTGCCTTTCACACATATTGAGAAACCAGTTACAAAACTCCACTCTCCGCTTAGGATCGCCAGGATGAAGATCGTGCACAAGTTTATACTTGTAATGTTTGAATATAATATGTCGTTTCAATATTTTTTCGACTTTTGTTTTAGATACTCCGATATTTTCTTCTATTTGCCTGCAAGATGTCCCTGGGGTATTTTCAACTGATGCCAAAACATTTATTTCAGCTACTTCATTATCTTTACTATAAATTTTTGGCCTAGGTTTATTAAATGACCCATATTGAATTAGATTGTTTTGTATTTTACGAAATATGCGCCTATCAGGCTGTCTTCTTTCAGGATATCTGTATAGAAAACGAGAAAAAAGTCAAATTTGAAAAAAATATTATTCGTTCTTCTAACGTACCTATTTAGATAAAGCTCCGCCGCCTCATCGACGTCTTCGTAGGATAATATGAAACATCTATTCATATCATACTTTTCAAAATGTCCAAAATTTTGGTTTTGTGCCATATTTTTTAGACAAATGATAACGATAATCTAGGAACTAGCAATCATTTGACGTTGATTAATTTGACTGTCATTAATTTAAACCAAAGCCGCCTTCGTTAAATAGTAAATAATTGCATGTTTTCATGCTGTTTATAAAAATAAGTTTCGACTATATTATATTTTTAGAATGCTCTTAGTGTGGCAAATAATATGACCAAAAAATATACGGAGTGTGCCATTTAAAAAAGTAAGTAATTAAGTAAGTAAGTTTGGCTAATATCTCAAAGAAAGTAAATTCAAGAAAAATTTTAACTACCCCACTGTATTCTGCGTAAAAAGTTCTATAAGGGCCCGTTTTTATCTTTTCGATAAGTTATCAGATACCTGAGATACGAGGGGTAACCGAAAATACAACTTTTTTAAAATCACCCTGTAGCGAAGAAACTAAGGGGGCTAGAACAAATTTGTTTGCGGCATCTTTCGTTTGACAAAAAAGTAGCACGGTATCGCGAAAACCGCATCTTTGTAACTTCACTCATAAGCGAGAAACCCCGTAAAACACACGAAAATAGGACACCTTGTAGTAAGAGAAAATATTGCAGATGTCACAATAACAAGCCTTATAGTGTGGTTTATTATCCCTGTGTGAAATTTTGATCAAAAACTCTTTTTCATTAAGTAGAGATTTCTCGACGCAACTGTCAGCTTAATGACCGTGGCTTTTTACGGATGGTGGAAATAACTGCTTTTTTTCGATTTTTTCGATTTTCTTTCCATTTATTGTTTACATTGTTTCGCCAATATCCTGGCTAAATTGTGCATTCAAAATAACCTAAATAATTATTTTGATACATGTTATGTAAGAGCTGTTATGGCGACATATATGATACCAAAGGTCAAAAAAAGTTAGAAATTAAAATGTATATAAAAAAAATGAGACAAACAGTGTGGAATTTAATTGTAAGCTAATTTTTTATTCCTTAAAAAAATATATATTTATACAATAAATGTTTTCGTTTTTGTTATTGGAAATTATTTTATTAGCATATCGTTTTAAATAAAAAAAACTTACTTTTTTATTATTAATAAAACAGGAAAAAGATACAAATTACTGCCATGCTTGTTTTAATACCGTCTATCTAAAATCAAATACTGGATAGCGATACTCTGAATACAATGGTAAGTTAACAAAATAATATAATTTTGAATTTTTAGCCGTTTTTATTATGGGGTGAACATGACCCATTATTAAACTAAAAACGAAGGTTTTATAAAACCGCATTTTTTAAATTAAGCCGACGTATTCAAAGGGTATTTATCAAATATCTGCTTTTTAACACAGGATAATAAAAACATGTTTAGTTTTTCTTTTGTACAGCATCAATATCAAAAAAATTAAATCATAGTATGGTGGTAGTAAAACGATTTTATGTGACGTTAATCGATAATTATAATGTATGAATTCTGTATGTCTCTAAAATCACTAAGTTAAAAGTCAAAAACTAACTTTTTTACAGTTTTATTTAATAATTTTCTTTACTAATTAAAGTCCTTATCTCACTTCTGGACATTTTATATCACATTTTTTAAGATTGCCGCTATAACAGCAGTCTCAAAATGTTATTTTAGTTTATTCTGCATGCATAATTGACTACCGAAAAATTGATTTGCAAGGCAGCAGCGTTTACTATGTGTATTTTTAACAGAGATTTGAGATTAGTTAGTATTTTGTAACATTTTTTTAATATCAAATAAATCGCTTTCTTTAATAGTTTTTTAATAAATATAAATAGCTGTTTTAAAACAAAATTTTACATTAAATATTCAAAAACCAGCTATTGCAATGTTTAACCATCCGCAAGCAGTATACTCCTATTATATTTTATTTTTGGAAAATGATGAACAAAGACTTTAATTAAAGCATTAATAAACTAGCACTCTCTATGTGGTTAGACATTCACTTGCTAGTGGATTTGTGTAATTTAAAGCAAACAACATTTTCGAATAGGCCTGCAAGGAATCATATTTCAATGTCAAGAGTGACAATAAATCCACTTAAGGTGTTTGATAAATTATATTATTTCCTAAAATTAGTTTTCAAATAGAGCCTCATTATACAAAAGGGGTGACAAATCTTTAAATGTGCTGTACAAAACACAATGCTTACCGTTACAATAAATAATAAGGGCAAAAATTTTATGGAACATAAAGTGCTTTACCTTTTTGTTGTCAGTAGGGTAGGCATATTGACAACATCCAATACTTATATTTTGTATTTTTCGTAATATGAGATAAGTTTGTATTTATTTTTTGTAAAATAAAACTACAAAATACAATGGTCCGTCGTGATAAGTTGAACACCAATTAGAGCAAATGACGTCACATCTCTGTAAACATCATTTGGTGTTGTTTGTATTGCAGCAATTTTTTTAGTGTTTATCTGTTTTCATCAGGTATTTTGTACTTCTAGCGATTAATTTCCGAGTTTTAAGTTACCCAAACCAAAATCTCAAATTTTAAATCATGGAAAAAGAATTTATCAAGCAAATAAGTATAAACAAAGTGTTAATTTTTTAAGTAATAACTAAAAGTGACCTACAAAGAAATATACTGAGGAATTTGGACATAGATGATGGATCTTGTGCAAGATTTAGCCACTTTTTTGCATTGAAAATTAAGTGGCCAGACAGAACTTACATTTTACATCTTACTATACTTAAATAAAATAGAAGATAATGACATTTTTGTTACAGTATTTTTCAGGATATAGGAATTAACTATTATTATCGATTAACTCTGATTGCAATAAAAATTCTCAAAATTGGTCCTTTATGGCTATGACAACAGGGGTGAGAATAGTTCAGGTCCGCAATAAGATATCCGCAAATAAGACATCATGAATACTTATATATTATTTCGGTTTTTACTGCATTCAGTAGAGACTTTTTGTCAATTTCTTATATTTTGAAAAATACTATACATACCCAATGTTTACTTTCTGCAGAGACGTGGCGTTACGAGCGACGGCATGTCATAGGTGAACGTTTTGGTGGATATGTAAAAGTAAAAAATTAAAATAATATTGTTTTTTATCAAATCATTATCTTTTGCAAAAATAATATATTTTTGGAAAAAGCAGATATTCCAAATAGCATTGAACAGTTTTTCAAAACACGTCATTATGCCCGTTATGGACCGGTAATGTTTGACGATAAATAATAAAAGATATCAAACTGGCTATAAAATTCAAAAAACAGTTGTTGATATATGTTTAATTTATCATAATCGGTGTTTCTTACTCATAATAGAAAAGATTTTTTCAATTTTATTTTTGCAACGGTCAACGAGGGCTTATATTAAACTTAAAAATTAAATTAACGCTTATTTAGGCATAATAGTAAAAGCTTCTCCCAAAACCTATTTAAGTTACGCTGTTACACTCTATTTTATTCTTGCGTTATACGCTAATGTATAAAATCAATATGTCATAGAAACTTTAATTACAGTCAGTAAACAAACAAATACTGGAATTATATTTAATTTATAATTATTTTTAAAATATAATTTTATGAAACATATGTAAAAAAATTGTCTTACCAAAAGAAAAATAAACTATTTAGCTGTTTGTTGCTGGCATTACAAACTTTTGTATGTTAGTCAAAGAACTCCTTAAAACAAATAGTAATGAAAAAGAAAAATATTTACTTCTTTTTTGTTTATAAAAATTTAAGAAAATTTTCCACGCAACGAAACTGATTTAAAGTTATGCGAACAAAAGTATGGAGTGTGAAAATAGTACAGGTACAGTTGAATTTTCTCGGATATGCAGTTCCAACATTTTTTTGCATCCTTAACTGATACACTTTTGCAGAGAGAAACAGTAAATTTACCAAAAAAAGTCATGTGTTTTCTTATTTTAACTGTTACTTGTCATATTAATGACAAATTCCTAAGTTTAAAATTTCGCATTGTCAAAAAAAAAATATATATCTGCGTGCGTCAAAAGTAAACATGCCGAAAAATAGGAAATAAGCGACTAAACGAGCACAGCCAGCTTATTGTACTAAATTTATTGGCTTTTATTTGAGCTAGAGAAGCAACAAGAAGCTGCAGGTATTGTCTTAAACTTTCAAAATGTGGTGAAAAGGACAGCTGCCGCAACGAAAGTGAGTGCAAGAGCAATATTTAATTTAAAAAAATATGGACTAAAATCCGACAAAAGTTTTAAAGAAGTATCATCAACAAGAAAAAAGGAGCATATCAAAATTACTGACTACCTAAAAAGGAAGATCCAGGATACCATTTATCGCATGTATGCACTTAAAGAGCATATTACCATAAAATCTCTCCATCAAAAATTAAATGATAAAATGAGCAATCATTTTAACTTCTCCATTAGTTTTTTGCGAAAATGGGTAAAAGAAATTGGCTTTCAGTGGAAGAAAAGTAACAACCGAAAGTATCTCATGGATTTACCAGATGTTTTTAATAAAAGAATTAAATTTTTGAGAGAATACACAAAAAATATAAGTCTACTTCAAAACGGTCTTACTCCAGTATTTCTTGATGAAACATGGATATTCAGTAAAGGATCTTTTAGAAATACCTGGCAGGATGATACCAAAGCCACAAGCTCTTCAAAAAGCAGTGAAGGTGAGAAAAAGTTGTTTAATTCAAAAAGAAACCATTGGTAGGGAATCAATTACCAATATTTTTACACTTGCGCCCTGACATTTTTTCCGTTTTGATTAATGTGCTAGGGTTGGATTTGAGAATTTTCTTGGGATTAGGATTCGTGATGGGATGAAGTGAATATATGTTTCTAATTATACTAGACATCTAAATTAATACTTTAAAAACATTTTTTTTTCTTTTGCGCCGATGTTAAAACCGTTAATTTTTTTAGGTTATAGATATATCGTCTTCAACGCCGGCAATGAAAACGGATTTATCAAGGGAGCTAGTTTAGTCTTTAAAAGTGGTACAAAGAGTGGCGACTACCATGATAGCATGAACCGCCAAAATTTCGAAAAATGGTTTAAATATCAACTTGTTCCAAATTTGCCGCCCAAATCATTAATTATCATGGACAACGCTAGCTACCACTCTGGGCTGGTAGAAGAGATACCCCGCAAATCTTGGACCAAAAAAAGATTAATTCTGTTGCTTTCCGAAGAAAAAATTGCCTTTCCTGATACAGCTATGAAAGACCAACTCTGGGATTTGGTAGAAAAAAACCGAAGTTTAGAAAAGAAATATTTCCTTGAGGAATATGTGTAACCTTTTGGTCAGAAAGTTTTTCGCCTCCTACCGTACCATTGTCAATATAATTCAATCGAAATGGTTTGGTCGGAGTGCAAAAGAAAATATGACCAATATATTTCTGCCTTAAAAGGAACCTCTTCTGAAGTGTTGGCAACGTGGGAAAAGGTACTTGGCGAAATAACCGTTGATAATTGACAAAACTACATTCGGCATGCCCAAAAAGAGATCCTAAAAGCTTGGGAAGTAATCAGAATATGCGATGCTTCAGATATAAAACCGGTCATAGTGACTGATTCAGATGACGACGATGAGAGTGACGATCTGTTATCTGACCTTGACAATCATTGATTTATATCATGTAATATTTTATTTAAAAATTGTTTATTTATTTATTTAAATTTACTTTAATCACTTTGCCACACATTAAGTTTCCTATTGTTACCATTGGTTTATATTGCATTGTATTGCAATCAACATCTTTTGGAAGTCCATTTTTTTAAATTAAATATCGCTCCTTCACTTACCTTCGTTGGGGCAGCTGTCCTTTCCACCAAAATTTTGAAGGTTCAGGGCAATTCCTGCAGCTTCTTGTTGTTTCTCTAGCTTAAAAAATGCCAATAAATTTAGAATGATGAGCTGTTGGCATTTTAAAAGTATTGTTAAGAAAGCATTTTTTGTACACTTTTTTATAAATAAATCAGATTTTATATTGTTCAAAAAAATTTTAGTTTTTCTTAAAAGTGTGGTCCGGTTCACCGGAAAATAGAGCCTTTGCAGTTTATAAACAAATCCAAATTATAAAGAAATATAGTTGTAAAAAAATATAAATGAAACATTTATAAAAGCATTTGTCAGATCCATCTCCAACGGGTTCGCGAAAAGTTCTTACGGTGTGAACAAATGCGCAAATTGAATATACAAATCGAACGCACCTTGACATAACTGCCTAGGCGAAAAAAATCAAGTATAAACAGATTTAAAATAACTTATTAAAACCTCCAACGAAATGCATATATCATTCTGGTGTAGCTTTAAATCTAGGCCTGGTACTTTCATTAACGGATAACTTTATAGTTCAGATAATTTTCATGGTTACAAATGTCACAACAATTGATATTATGGAAATTATCCAGAAAATATTTTTATCCGTTAATGAAAGTACCAGGCCTAAGTGTTATGCATTAGCTGTTTAATCCTTCTTTCTCTTTATACGGTAACGTAACTAGTTGCTTACTTTAAATGGTGAGAGTTGGACTAAAACATTTTTTTCTGAAAAAAAACTCCCGCTAATTTATTACCAAAATTGCAAAAAATGTTTGTTTCTTTTAAATGGAAACTGATTTTTTAGGGCAGAAAATTAGAAAAGCATTATCTTTCATCTGATACTGTTTTGGTATGCTATTGAAGTTTTAAAACCGACAGTTTTTAAATATTGATATTTTCCAAATAGTTTGATTTGGATAAAGGATATGTAATTCAAAGAAGTTTCATTTTTTTATAAATTTAATTGTTTTGATACTAGCTGTAGCTCGAAAAAATTTTTGCTTGCCGAGATGTTTTAAGGCTCTTTTAACTTCAAAACTATTTTTAAGTTATATAACATATTAACATATTTTGGGAATAGCTTTTTTTCAGTTCCAACAAATAACAAATATTTTCTTTTATTGTTTTTAAAAACAAAAGTATCTCCAATACAGATATTATCAAAACATATGGGTACCTGGTTAAAGTACAAAAAACAAATAAACAATTTTATTTTCTGACTGTCTGCTTTAAAAGAGGTACAATTTTAAATTAAAATTTTATTAAAAAAATATTTGTTAAGTACGTTATATTTTTAAATAATAATGATTTAAACTTTTGCAATTCCAGCATTCTGCCACGGACGGGATGCTCTCCCCACATTATGCAGCCTTATCACCGGCGACGCGTTGCTTTATTCCTTGTTTCGGGAAAATGCAACTCCTGTCCCGTGTCCATTTCGGGGTCCCTTTACCTTCACCTACAATAGAGGCCACGGAGAGTGTCGGTCGCCCGTATCTAACATTGATACTTGCACGGAAGATAGCAAGTTATTACTTAGTTACCAGGCCTGCCCAGATATTTATGGTTCTGAGAGTACAGGTAAATAAATATAAATAAATTTATTACAAATATTAAAACCATCTCTTTACAAAATTAGCGTTTTAAAAGAAAATTACGAATAATTTAATATATTATAGTTTCTAAGCCTTTACTCTGATAATAAATTTTTATATGGTATTAATTTTTCTTGAAAACGTCACTGTTTTTTTAAATATAAAAAAGAACAGGATAAAATTAAAGAGTTTCCGTTTTAATTAAAAATTTTAAACCATTCATTTTGCCGAGACAGGAAATTCTTGTTTTTCGTCTTTTCTCTTCTATTCTTGTCGAGATGAGAGACCGATTTTTTTTCTAGGCGCAAGACATGATAAGGAAACTTTTTTTACTTGCCAAGAATCTCTTGTTTCTCTTGAAGACTCTCGTTCTCTTAAACAGGAATTTTAAGGCTCAATGGAAAAAAATATCAGCTAAAATAAAAATTATATTTTAAATTAAAATTAAAACTTGTATTAGTATTAGTATTATTGATACAGTTTTTTAAGGATCAAGGAAATGTGACAAAATAAGTAGAAAATTTTAATTTTAATTTCACAAACCAGTTACAAATGTACTTTTACACACTAAGGACCATAAAGTTGTGTATTAATAAAACAGAAAAAAAATCTGTGTTTTACTTAAAAATGTGACTAATTATAATTTTAGTTCCTATATTTTAGTGGCCAATATTATCTTTTTATCATTTATTTTTACATTTCTTAGTAGCAGAGTAAAACTTTATTTTATATTAAGCGTTTTAATACGAATTTACAGAGAAACATTCATTACGGAATAATGGAAATAAAACTGAAGCACAACCGTTGAAAGTAACTCCAACGACATACCCGTTGTAGTTTTTTCTAATTTTTACAAAAGGAAGTTTACTTAACCTCGACAATAATAGGATTATGGAGCAAAATTAAATCGTTTACATTTTAAATAATATATATATATATATATATATATATATATATATATATATATATATATATATATATATATATATATATATATATATATATATATATATATATATATATATATATATATATATATATATATATATATATATATTTTAACAAACGTGTTAAAAACTCAATTTTTAACACTATCTTGATGCCTTAAAAATGTTACTTAAAACCTAGTGCCTTAAAGTAACATTTTAAAGCAGTAGTGTTAAAAGTTAAATGTTAAATTTTTAAGGGTAACGCCAACGTTTATTTATGTACTAACATTTATATTAATTGTACAATTCAAACAACTTGAAAAACGAATTTTTTCGACAGTTCTAGAACTCTTCGTAGTTCATCTATCTCTTTAAATAGATCGATGCAACCAATACTTTCTACATTTTCTTCCATTTCAAGTTGATTTTAAGTAAAATCTAAAACGAGCTAAATGACACGCTGTATCAAATTTGAAGTAAACATGCTGTAACCAACCAGCATCAACAACGGTTGTTGTTGTTAGAATTCATTAATAAATAAGAACTTCAATAATATGTATATATGATGCTATGTAAAACTATATCTGAAAATTTTCAAATAATTTAATTCTTAACTGCAATATTGCGTTTGTAGAAAAAATATTTTATTATATTTGTGTTAAAAGGACGTTTTAAGGGACTCATGTGAGTTACAGGATGATCAACGCGAGTTCTGCAACTTTCAAATTTCTGCCTTCAAATTGTACTTTTAACACTTACATTATGTTCGCCTTATGTTCGATTTATCTGTTTATTATTCAGAAAAAGTGTACACTATTTTCAACTTTTTGCACACACCTAGTTCTAAAATACACCTTCGACAGGAGCGCTTATGTTAAAATGTGTAAAACAGTGTACACTATTTTTGAATAAAAAAAGCAGACCTAAAATAAGCTTTGGACCTGAATATTTGTTAGCTTTATAGGTAATACAGATTTGGATTAATGCTTTAGATTCAGATCCCACGTTGAAAAAACGATATTTCTGACTAACCATTTAAATGTATTGACATAAATATTTTATAAATAATTAATAAGACACAAATCTAAACTTAAATATATAAAGTTCATGTTTACGAGCTCTGCGTTATCATGCACTAGGAATAAATTAAAAACAAAAATATGTCAACGATTTTAGAGAGATTGTTACAATATTTGGCATCAAAACTCTACTTATGTAACCCTAAAACTAACCCATTAATTATCTTGTCACGCACAAAATAAAAAAAATACAACATATTTTGGCTTTTCCTATAAGCCTACCGAGTGGCAAGTATTTATGAACTCTTCAGGACAAGTCTAGAGGCAGCTTTATTATTTATTGGGAGCACACAATATTTATATTGGTAAATATAAAGCAACGTACGAGAGCATGCGTTGATAACTTTTAAGCATACAACTTTTGTTGTGCTACGACAAAAGACTTTACTAGCAAATTCCCCAAATAGAGAAGAAGAAGGTATATTAAAAAATAAGCTTCAAACGTGTTAGCAGACTGGCGTTGGACCCTTAAATGTGAAAACAATCTTTTTTGAGTACAAGCGACAAAAGACCGCAAGGTAATTCTTTAACGGCCGAGTGATGATCGCGTTGTTAAATTTAGCAATGGACTTAGCAATTCTTAAAAGTTAACAACGGTTTAGAATGTTTAACAAAACGTCATTGACAGTGTTATTCAATGATAGTAGGCAACCTGTCAAAATCTGACATTTTGTTAAACATTCTAATTCGTTGTTAACTTTTAACAATTGCTAAGTCCATTGCTAAATTTAACATCGCGATCATTACTCGGCCGTTAATATCTTATACTATTTTCAATAAACAATGTGGTACATTAAAAAAAAATCTTTGAAAATTTGCTTAAAATGTTTATAATTTCCCTTCTCGTATTTTATATTCTTCCGTTCCCTAAAAATGTGGGAATAATAGGTATAAACTGAACTCATATTTACATTCGGCACATTCCACTAAAAACAAATAAGTTAACACATTCTTAGGAAGCTACAAAATGTTTTAAAATGCAGGTCAAAGCTATGTTTATAACTCTTGCTGCTAAAAAATAATCTAGTGACCAGAACTAACCAGAACATAAATTGGTCTTTGATTGGACCACATTGTAACTAAACTGAATAAGTATAGATCATTTTTGTAAAAAAAAAATTAATGACTGTGCCCCTCTATCTTTTTTATAATAATAAAATAGGCGGTAATGTCTAGAATAAAATTGGTTTATATCAAATCAACAATTTAATTTTAAATTTACCTTCTCTTTAATGTGCTACTATATTTTGAGTTAGTAATATTACATAATTTTATCTTTGTATTTTGTTGACCGTTTTATTGTAATAAGTTTATTTTACATATGTGAGGTTAAAACTACAGTATACAAATGGTTTACTGTAATATTTAAATAGAACTAAATATTATTTATTTTTTCCACAATTAAATATTACAATAAAGTATTACTGTTAAAATTTAAACCAGCAACGGTAATAGGCTAATATTTTATTAAAGTTATAGTTTTTGAAACCCTATAACTGGACATTTGATACAATTTTATTTTTAAAAAGATGATAAATTACAAAATATATTAAATTTAGTAATAGAAAACCTTTATTGTTCTAAAATATAAATTAGAAATTTGATCATTTGTTATTGCAATATAATCTGTTTTTTATTTAATAATACTATGACTATAAAGCAAATTATCACTAAATAGGCTTTAAAATGGCATTCAGAACTGTCTTTATTTAAAACAAATTTTGGCGTAAACCGCGAAAATAAGTGACTCGTAGTAGCTTAAGCAATTGGTTTGTAAGCGTACTTGCCTTACTACTTTTGTAAAATGCGACCACTTCGCTCCAGGTCCCGAGATATAACGAACTGAGTCTGCTTAGCCCTATCGACCCCTATGAACTTGCCGTTCGCCTGCAACAAAAAAGAAGAAAAACCCCCCAAAAAACCCAAAAAATTAAGAAAACTTATCTACGTTTCGGTGGCAAGTCTGCCATCGTTGTCAAGATGAAACTAAAAAAAAAATTAATTTAATTTTAGGAAATTTTGCTTTAAAATTTAGTTTAATTTTTTCTTTTAGTTTGTCATGTTAGTCATCTTGACAATGATAGCCGACTTAGCCACTGAAACGTAGACTAGTTTTCTTAATGTTCTGGGTTTTTTGGAAAGTTTTTCTTCTTCTTTGTTGCAGGCGATCTACAAGTTCATAGGGGTCAATAGGACTGAGCAGGCTCAGTTCGTTATACCCCGGGACCTGGACTGAAGTGGTCGCATTTTCCAAAAGTAGTAAGGCGAGAATCACAAGAAAAAACCCACCGAAATATGAATCCGCCACCAAACTATAGGACATATATATTTGCACCATACTCTTAAAGCCTTCAAACTTGTAACAAAATTACACAATAAAATAAATTTCGAAATTGTACAGGACTCAAAGAAGATAATTATACCAAATATAAAATTATGATTTTACTTTTGGTTTCGACGGCATTAAATGTTATTGGGAAAAACACAAAATGTCAAGTACTCTTAAAATCCCCGGATAATCTTAAAAAAAAATGAAGCACAATTTTAGATAACTTTAGATTAATATTATATACTACAATTAATACTAAAGTTAATAAAAAATGGTGTTTTTCACCAATTGAAACTTCATTACGTTAAACAAATTCCGTTACGGTACCCCATAAAAGGAAATCGCGTTAATAAAGTATACCTATAGGAAAGCTTTCAAGATCTCAAACTTATTAAATAACTAACACAAAAGTTCTTTACTTGAAGTGTTACGATCTGGATTTCTGTTTTGGCATAACAGTTATGCTCCTTAAATATTTTGCCCAGTTTCTCCATAGTATAAGGGCATATCCTTAAGGTCTATTGAATTTTACTGTACTGCACGTTAGTCAAATATCACACAAAGTTAAAATTAAATAAAATATATATTTTAATAAACTTCGCACAGTATACTAATATTCTTACCATAATAAAAGAAATTCTTTGAGCACTGCTGCGTGAGCATTATTTTAAATTTTGTTTTAAAGTATATAAAAAACCAAAAATGATCATTATTTTCCGTGCAGGGTCCAAAATGTTTTTATTGTATTCATGGCACTCTGGATTGAAAATTACAAATTACAAATATTTGAAGGTTAAGTGTCAAAAGATAGTAAATGCGGTCTCATTGTGCTCGGAATATTAGAGGAAAGGCGCCTAATATTGGATACATTTTTAAAATGTTAATTTTTTATGTAAAAACAGCCCTATATTTGTGCTACTCTAGTGAAGTTATAGCATAACTATGTATTATGAGTTAAGATAGGCGGCAAAAGAATAAAAGTTCCTTTTAGGAAAAAATTAAGTGTTTTTAATAAATTGTCGATTTCGTCAATTTAGAAAATAGTAGCCTAATATTGGATAGGGTATCCAATATTAGGAAACCATTTTTTTAATACAAAGACTATTGATAATTTTAATATTTTATTAACCAAAATACAAAATAAAAAGAATGTCGCTTGACAGCGTAATATAAAAAGGCCGAAATCATCCATCTATACAAAAGTCGCAGATATAATTTTTTTTGCCTTCAGCACCAGCACATGCTTCATGTAACCATTTATAACACTTACAACACCGTATCCATTTCATCCCTGCTTTGTCCGAAAAAAATGATTCCAAGCAGAAGTAACAACTCACATCTTCTTCTTCGATATCCATATCATCTTCCGAATTTACATATGGGAGTTCTTCTTCTGATTCTGATGAATCCGAGGAAACTATAACTTTTTGCCTTTTCTTTTTAAATGTGTAATTTTTCTTAATTTTTTCGGATGATTTAGATTGAATGTTAAGAATATTTTTCTTAAAATGTTTCGTGGGTTTTGAACTTTGTGATTCTTCAAGGGCTGTTTTGTAGGGAGAACTACTAACTACGGCGGCGGCGCCAGAATTTTTTCGTTTTACTCCTGAAGGACCAGGTAACACTGGCAATGGGTATATGTCAGCTGGTTTTACAAAATTCGTTTGATTTTCTTTGTCAACGATAGGTTTTACCGAGGGTTTATTACAAATATTTTGCATAACAATAACCTTTGGTTCGGGTTTTGAGCAGTGGCTTCAGATTCGCTTCTTGCTTCATCAATGTCATCTTCAGGTCCATGTTCTTGGCTAATATTTTCAATCTCAAGAGAAGTTTCTAATTTCTCATGAATCGAAAAATCATGGTCTCGGAATATATTCCTATTAAAAGGCATAAAGGCATAAATATGCTTTTCCTAACAAACCTGCAATCTGGTAGGGTGAAACTGTTCTTCCTGGATTAACTTTTAACCAGTTTTTAATTTCCTGACACTAATATGTTTTTAAAGGTCCCATAAAAGCCACAGCCAATGGTTCAACCTTGTGGGTTGAATGTGGAGGTAGACATATTAACATTATATGATTTTCTCGAGCCTTATTAATTACATCGAAATTTCGCGTGTGTGTATAGTGCCCATCCAGTATCAAAATAATCGGATCTTCGCGAGATGGCTTGGTATGAGTAATAAAATGATCCATCCATTGCGTAAATAAATATGACTGAATCCAGCCGGAAGGGTGACATTTTCCAATTGATCCTGGATATCATCATCGGGGGTACAAAATGTCCATTAGCATTCATGCACAAAACAACAGTGACAAGCGAACCTCGTTCTGATGTAGTCAATGCTCCTACCTGTTTCTTTCCTTTTAGGCTTATAACTTTTGTATGCTTGTGTTGGACTGCACTTATCCCCGTCTCATCTACATTATAAATTTTACTTGGATTAAATTTAATTTTATCCAGTTCTGGTTCCAAAATGTCATAGAATTTCATTAATTTTCTTTAGTAAATCCTTTGATTCTAGCCGCGGAAACACCTTGAGGAGTTCTTAAAGAAATGTTTTTGTTTCGTCTTAAAAAATTTCTTAACCATTTTTTCCCAGCAGTAGTCTTCCTTTGTGAAAAGGGATGTGGTAAATTATTAGCTAGAGCCAACTAATAAGCCAAACGACGAATGTCGGACGACGTTAAACCATAGAACCTTTTCTCTAATTCCAGACAGTGTATTGCCAACTCTTTTTCTAATTTTTCAGGAAGCACTGGTTTACGACCAAGGGAAGATTTTTCTACATGTTCTAGGGGATTCTCTAATTTACAATAATACTCCAAGGTACTTTTCGGAACATTGTACGACTTGGCAGCTTTCAGATATCCCATCTCTTTATTTAATATTGCTTGAATAGCACTATTCATATTTGCTTTATCCCATTGTTTTTTTTAGTAGCCATTACTGTAAAAAATATATTATTTCAGTTTACCTCAAATCGTTGCCTAAT
The DNA here is from genome assembly GCA_019359885.1 of Listronotus oregonensis. NCBI lineage: Eukaryota > Metazoa > Arthropoda > Insecta > Coleoptera > Curculionidae > Listronotus > Listronotus oregonensis. Next base: position 24,029 of record JAHBCN010003317.1, on the reverse strand, counting down.
ATTGGATATCCAATATTGGGAACGTATAGCTATCCAATATTAGGCACATCATACATTTTTAGGTTGGAATTATTTTAGAAGAAACAAAAAGAGATTTTTATTATAAAACTCTGGTAATATTTACTTTATAACATGCACTACCCATCCCATTAAGAAATATTTTAAAAAATTTACCTTATAACTAATAATTCAACACTTAAAATACGCAGTAAAAAAAGTTCAGACACGCAGAATTCATTTAAAGGTTATTTATGTCAACACAGTAGATTATAAAACCCTGTAAACTTATTAGATGAGGTTTTAGGCGTAACTCAACTTATTTTTAAAAGATGGCGCCACAGATACAGTTTCCTTAAAAAAATACGTAAGTATTGAATATTAGGCAATATCCTAATATTAGGCGCCTTTCCTCTTTTTTATATTCTAGTAAGCAGAAATATACCATCCTATTTAAAACAACAAAGTTAAAGTCATTTTCGGCTAAACTGGCAGTAACACAAAACAGCATTATACGTTGAAGAGTGCATATTTATATGATGTACCTACGTACCCAATTTTATTTTTGTACCTTAAAATTTAACCACTAAAGGTTCTACGAAATCTCCTCGAAAAACATTTTATAGAATGACATTTCCTCAAATTACATTACCTTGAAAATTTTTTCATCAAAAATACATTTCCTTAAATTACAATTCCTTAAAAAAAATTATCGAAAATACATTTCCTCGAATTACAATTCCTCGAATTTTTTTTATCGAAAGTACATTTTATTGGAAGACATTTCTTTAATTTTTTTTTTGCTTTTTTACAGTGCTATGGGTTAGATAAAAAGCATCCGGTATAAATCTATTTAAGCATGTCAGCTACATTTAATTATTTATATAGCAACTCCATTATTGATATTTTTAACTGCCATAATTTGTCAAATGATTTTTAAAAATGTCATTGTTTTAAACTATTCGCCGTAAAGAAAAACTACATTACGAAGGTTACTTTTATAAAAAAGATAAAGTTTGTGTAGATAAATCTTACTGAAATTGTGAGGACGCACATAATAAATGCAAAGAAAAAGCAATTTTAAAGGTAGGGGATGTAAAAGTCAAAGGAGAGCATATTTATCCTGGTAAACCATATCTTACGGAACCAGGAAAAACCATAGCAAATATCCGTGGTGCAGCACTAACCAGAAATGATACTCCTCATTTAATAATTTCCTACACTACAAAAAAATTGACCGAAAAAGCTTGTGCTCGCTTGCCTTCCTTGTATAGCCTAAATCGAACAATTAATCACATACGCGAGAAGGATAATAAATTCCCTTTAATGTCTCATAATTTCGAAGACTGTGATACCCGAAAAATTTAAAGTGACAGATAGGGGCCAGATATTCCTGTTGTATGAATCGAAAGGTATTTATGAGGGCGAGCGTATAATTATTTTTTTTACCCCTCAAAATTTGAAATTTTTGTCAAAGAGTCCTATTTTTTTCTTGATGGTACATTTAAAACAGTTCCCAAAATATTTATGACATTTCATGGACAAATGGAAAATTTGGTGGTTACTAACAAATAAATCAGAAAAACTTTACAACATACTTCTCCAAAAAAAGTTTTTTTTACAAATTTAGCTCCAGAAACCGTAATAAGTGATTATGAAAGGGCTATAATTAATTCTGTAAATACAATATTTTTAAATGTAAATAGCCATAGCCATAGCTTTCATTTTACAAAATGTTTAACTGAAAAAATTCAATAACTTGGCTTACAGAATATTTATAATGCTGACGTACTTTACTCATACAGTGTAAAACTTCTCAAATTATTGGCTTTTCTGCGTTGTGAGCTAATTGTTAGAGCCTTTAATGTTATAATAGAACATAAGTTTTAACCAGAACGGCTGTTACCCCTGGCAGTTTCTTTTGAAGATGTATGGGTGGGCAGAAAATATAAAAGAAACTTTAAAATGCCTCTTTATGATCATAAATTATAGAACTTCTATGAGCAGATTCAAAACAGAATTCCTTTATCAAATACCTACTGTGAAATGTCATTCGATAAAATGTCTTTTAAGGAGATTTCGTGAAACCAAAACTAAAAGAGATATAGAGGTGAGGCACCTGCTAGAAACCCAGGAATATCCAGGAATACTAATACTAAAAATGGCATAAATTTTTACTAACAAAAAAAAATTAATAGCCATATCGCTCCAGAGGCATTAGTACTATCAGAATCAGATATGAAATGAAAATAAACGAGCTTTTTAGAAAATAAAAAAATATGGTCCTAATTTAATTACAGAGTTTAATGCTTACCTATATTATACAGGTTATTTAAAAATACGTATTTAAGTAAAGTTTTCTTTTTTGATAAAATAGTGTAAAATAAAATATTATACGATACACGACCGTAAGGTTATCTGTGTGGGAAATCTAGATTTAGCTTCTATATCGTTATTTCTACTAATATCCAAACTTAACAATATAGTAAGATCTTTCCGCCTTTGTAATATATATTAACATTTTATTTTTTATCTTTAAATGGTCTTAAACGTTTGCATCAATATGGCAAGGGTAAAATTTGTTATTATTTTAACCTAATTTTTTCGGTAACTTTTTTTTTATTAAAAGGTCTTAAACACTTGCACCAATTTTGATAAACAAAGTAACTTTTGGAATGGCTTGAATATTTCATATAAAATGAACTAAAAATTAATTAGCACAATAGAGGAAAAACTGGTTAATCGTTGCGCTTCTGCTCTATAAGTAGTTGAAGACAAACCCCTCTGTCTGCATAAGGTAAACTTTGATACGCCAATGGGGTGTATCAGCTAAACAATTCAAATATTTACAAATATGTATATACAAATACCTAAAGTCGCACCACGTCGCTGTTCTGGAACATCTAATGCTAAAAAAATATTTAACCTCGACCATTTTTTTGTTTAAATCAAACTAATGCATAAATTTAACGAGAGAAAGAGCACTGATTTCTGAATTTTTTAAATTAAAAAATTTGCAAATAAATCTGTCAAGCTCTAAGCAAATCGAAACATAGACTTACAACCTACAGACCAAGATTCAAATGTTTACATTTTTATCAAGAGGGCTCAAATTCCCAATGTTTGTATAAGAAAAAATCACAAAATTTGACCCTTACTTTTGCGCAAATATACACTTAAGATTGGTAAAATAAATTATTTTTGTATTAATACAACGACGCGGTGGCATAAATAAAAAGTGTTTTATAACACGAGAAAAAAGTCAAATTTCTCCAAATAAAAATTCGAAGTATTCACATTTTTGGAACACCCTGTATCACTTGTCACTTCTGTGACACTTAATTTATAATAAAAAAAATATCTTATCAAAAAGGTTATTGTTTAGTCACAAATTTCCACTTTTACTATAAAAAAAATGTTTTTAGCTTTCGCAAATTTATATCAAAGTTCAGTTTCTCTCTTATAAGGCGGTTCAAGAAAAATTATCATACAGTTTAAATATTACCTTGACTGATTCTTACTAACTTACTACCATATCATTCCTAAAAATCACTGTCGAAATTACTTCAAAAACTGAAGCCTGCACTTCTATAGTTTTTTAGGTCACTTTTCTTACACACTTTCTTACTTGTTAAATTTGAATTTTACGTAAAAGGTGTCACGTTACATGTGGCAACAATAAAATTTTTAGAAAAGCCCAACTAGCTTAGAAGAATGTACCATTTTGTACCAAAAGTTTTTATGATATAAAGTGTTTGAAAAAAGAGATGTGCCAGCCAAAATTTTTTGATCTAAACACAGATAAGGTAATAAATATTAATATAGAAAAACAGTATCATTTTTTAATTGACAATTGAAAGAACATTTTGGTAAATATTTCCAAAACAAATGAGAATTTTACGTATTCATATCTTAACTTTTAACCCTTCAGACAGCGGGTTAATTCTACTGCTCAAAGTATCGTACTGACCCATGATACTATCTAGAAGATAAACCACTTGGCGATTTAATTTCGTACGACGTTACGCTGCGTCACTCGATGACACAACTTGTCGGTTGGGAAGCAGTGTTTAAAGCCTTTTTAACGTATTTGGCATTACTTATGACTTTAAAATAAATAATTGCGTTAATCACAACATCTAAAGAAATCGGAATGCCATAAACTCCGTTTCTGGGAAATTGTCATCAGTGACGTCGGCGTCGAGAGATAGCTTCTCACGCGTGGTTTATCTTCTCGAGTATGTATATTTTGATCCGTTACCGCGACATAACCAAAGTGAGGCGGTTCCCCTTCTTTTTTTGCGTCAAAAGAAGCTAAAGGCTATTCCTTTCACGCACTTGAATTTTGGCCGTCCAGTGCGCGGCGAAATCTTGAGCCCTGAATGGATGTAGCGGCGCAATACGTCATTACGGGTTCGTATAGCAATACCACAGCTTAACTAACAACCAGCAGAAAGACTCTCAAGCGGCACCTTTGATGTATTGGTTTGGAACAGAAAAAGATAAAACATAGGCCAAACTCGCGCTGTCGCTCTCTCACCGGGGATAGAAGTCAGCGCCTATTAAGGATATTTTATTTTTTAATTTTATTATTGAACAGTACCGTATTATCAGATTATTATTTATTGGTTAATTTCGGGTGATATGCTGATTATTGGTGATTAATGTAACTTATTAAGGAAAATTAAATTAAAAAACATAATGGAACAATATGAATATATAATTTATTTATAAAGAATATATTTACAGCTTAATTTCACGGGTCAAAAAAATAAAACAAACAAAAAATGTGGTCAATTACCTAAAAACCACAAATAAACAGTAGACACTTAAATTAAAATAAATACTAAAATACATAATATTTCAACGAAATCAAAAAACACAATGTACACGTGGGGATTTTAAATCGTTTTATATCTAGTATTTACTTCTTAATAAGTATATATATATATATATATATATATATATATATATATATATATATATATATATATATATATATATATAAAAAAATAAAAATATTATTTTATATATTATGCATATAAATTTGCAGTTTCAGCTGCTTCTGCAGGTAGACAACCAAACCTAATATATAGTGTCATTCCTGTTGAAACACTAGCACTAAAAAGTTGTGTCGCAAACTTTACCTTTATTTTTTCGAAATTAGTAGGTTTAATATGGGAATCGCATAATTTTGGTGCAGCTCTAACTGGATATTTTTTATCCTGCTCATAAAAATTCTTAATATATTGCGACGAAATTAATTTTCCCTCGATATAAAAATCATGCTGAAGCAACATATTTATTTCTCATGACTTTGATTATATGAGGAATATCAAATATGTAGTATTAATTTTGACCGGCAATGTTAAATTGATGGCTTGTTGGCGAAACGTTTAATATTTTTGAAAGTTGTATATTATTGGATCCCATATCTGAAGTGACTGCACAAACCTTAACACCAATAGGCTGTAATTTATGTAGTGCCTCTGTAAGAATATATTTTAATAAAGTAGCCGGACAAGCTGTTTCCACCTACAATAAATTCCTCTCAGCATAAGAACACAAGCCGTTAAGGCAGGCCTAAATATTTTTTCTTTTTGGCTGTTAATGGTTAATCCAATTACAGCATCTTTTGAAAGATTATAACATAAATTTGCCTTTATGCTCATCTCATCGAAACAAATTATATAATATTTATTTTGTTCTTGAAAACTATCGATTTTTTTTTCAGCATGTTAAAAAATTCGGGGTTATTTAGCCCTGGACCTATGGAAACACCACGTATTTGTTGCAATAATGTATGTGCTGTTGGAAGACAAAATTTCTTTGTTAAAAATTGCTTATAAACTCTCGGTCCGGCAAAATAAATAGCTAAACACTCATTTTTAAAAATGTTCTCATACCGACGCCCTTTCGGATGTTTTTGCCCTTGTTTAACCTGAGTATAAATGAAGTGAGCCGCGAAAGGCGACTTGCGAAATTGCAGTGTAAGTGTTTGGTACCTCTCCAAGGAAATATTATGAACTGCATTTTCCAACTGTTCCTTTAGCGCCTTATTCTCCTCCTGCAATTTTTTATTCTTTTGTGTTAGCGTCCTTATTGTTTTCCTGTATTTGGACTTCCGTGGGCTATTATATGTCAAACTGTTTGGAGTTTGAGTAACCCCTGTAGGCCTAAGCTGCGATCTACTTTCAGTATCCACAGGAGGGCTTAAATCGAAGACCGAATCAATCAGGGAAGAAGGACTCAATGGACTGGTGACATTCAAACTCAAGGAAGAGTTTTTTCCATCCTTTGTCAAAGCTGGTGAAAGTTGGCTTGTATCCACCGTAGGGCATGCAGAGAGTTCTTGAATTTTTTCCGGAAGCTTCTCGTCACTTGTAAAAAGATTTGATCTAGATCCCGCTGTAGATACAGGTGAAGCTGGGACTATGACTTTATTTTCAAGTACGCAGATTTTTGCAGGAAGTAGCAATGGTCGAGAATAAGTATGATCTTCAATTTCAAGTAAATGTCTTGAACCGCCTTCGAGTGATGGAAATAAAGTGGGGATTGCGTTAAAGTTCAGTCGCTTACGAAGAAAATGATCTGAACACAACCTTTGACTATTATTAAGGTTATGTAAGTTCTCCATTAGGTCTTCTCGGTTACACTTCATTACCCATATTCTGGCCCTGAAAAGAAAGCATTGATTAATGTCAATTAATGTTAATGATATATCAACACGAGCTGTTAAAAGTTTCGTATGGTTTGGTGCTTAAACTAAGAAATGGCATTGTCAATTTACTTACTCAGAAAGACGGGATTTTATGCAAATGCATAATATGTATCTTGAAATTTGACTATTTAGGGTAATAAATTCTAGATAAGAATCTATTTGCTAATTTTTGAATTGTGAAAGCCAGGTACCTCTACTTAAATTAGGTTGTAATTTGATTAAAAATCTATTAAAGTAAACTCAAAATATTTATGTTAATTTACATATTAAAATAATTACCTGTTTATGGACTATCATTAGTATAATTATATTAATAAGAATTGGACCATTTTACTTAATAACTACCCTAATTAAGGAAAAACCTCTTCACAGGTAATTAAAAAAAAAAAACATTTTAATAGCTTATATTTTTATTCAAAATTTTTTGAAAAATATTTTTTGGTGCCTATAGCGTATGGCGTTTTTAATATTATGATTTAAAGCGTTTTTGTTCATTTTTATTAGGCAGGTTCCTTAACTGTGCCAGAAATCTCAGCCATACTGTATATCGTATATTTCTCGGTATATCTTTTAATATCATTATACTAAAAAAAACATTTTGCCATATTGAATCGCTTTTTTTTACGTGTGTATATAAAAAAAAGTATTTAAAATTTCCTTGTCCTTAATAAACAAAATCAAACTATTAAAACCAAATTATTGCCAAACAAATTTTAGGAAAAGTTGAAGTGCACCCAAGAACATTACATATACTTACATATATTGTAGTTACTAGTTACGATTAGTTGCTTACCTGTCTATATCCCTAGGAAACGGAAAGAAGCTCCTATCAGAATTATATTGTTTAATTATACACCCTTTAGCAGCACAAAAGTGTCCCCTCTTTGGTAAACTCGTCATAATAATCACAATCACAACTATAAAAATATACTTAATCGGTATTCACCAAATTTAAGCACGCCTATGTCCACTCGATTCAAAATCTACATGATCATAGCGAACAAGCCGCCGACGCTACTGCCGTGTTCTAGCCCAAAATGGCGACGTGCGCGAGGATCACCGCAAACATGCACGCCATCGAAGAGTCCTAGCTGGTTGTTTTATAAGCTGTGGCAATACCGTTTAGTCTTTTGGTGCGTTCACTTACCTCCCTGTTTGTTTAGTTAGTTATGCTCTTTGTTTTGGAGAGAAAAAAGTATATATATATATATATATATATATATTATATATATATATATATATATATATATATATATATATATATATATATAAAATATATATATATATATATATATATATATATATATATATATATATATATATATATATATATATATATATATATATATATATATATATATATATATATATATATATATATATATATATACGGCAAACTTGTAGACCTTCTTCTTTGTTCAAAATGTCCTTCAAAAAATGACAATAGCGGTTGCTTACTGTGTAATATTTTTTTTGATAGAATAATTAATTAAATTTTTTCTTCAAATTTTAAATAAAATTAACTTGTCGATTAGCATTGTTCACAACTAGAAAATTTTGCTACGTTCATTGGAGTGCTATTATGGTAACGAGAAAAACATGTTAATAAGACAAACTTTTCACTACTTTGGAGTTAAGACAAAAAAGAACTGCAACTTGAAAAAGAAAAATAAACTTGTTCGGAACAAAAATGTTTTTATTCCTTACACTTTCCTTAAGATATTATTCCAGGACCCTAGCCATTTAGCCGTAAACTTCTACTCTGCAAAGTTTAAGTTGGATTAACATTCAAGTTTTAAAGTTCTAAGTGACAGAATAACTTGGTATATGGGTCTATTAAAAATTTTACCATTTTAGTGTAATAAATGGATTATGTTTATAGGTTTTTTGTGAATAAATACAACAATACACAAAAGTTGTGTAGCCAATTAAAAATTTATGTTATTATTTAAAAAACTTATAAAATTTTAATCAATTTAAAGAAACTTGTTAATGCTTGTGGGTTTAACAATTTTAATTATAATTTACTTTTGAATAAATAAAAAATACCTACAAACATAGTTTTTTTTTATGTAAATATGTATTTGTTTTGATGCATTTGAGTATCAAACGTCATAAATAAAAAAAGTAATTAAAATTCTAGCAAAATTAGATTAAAATATTGTAATAAAATAAATTATTTAAATTCGTTATGCATATTTCTACCCATATTTACTGCTAGTTTTAGGGATAATATCTTTGAAATTACGTAGTTTTTTGTAACTACCTTAATAACTAAATTTTATCCATACTGGGTAATTCAAAAAGTATATGTCATTGCTTGGGAGATTCCGCGACCAAAAATGAGACCAATATGTTATATAAACATAACTCCAAACAGGCCCCATTTTTAAGATACGAAGTGTGAAAGAAAAATCCTATTAAACGATGGTATATATTTTGTGAATCACCCAGTATATCCAGTATAAGGAACATAAGCAATATATATATATATATATATATATATATATATATATATATATATATATATATATATATATATATATATATATATATATATATATATTTTTTATAAGGTTAATTTCTTGACTGTGATTTAATAATATTTTTCGGAGATTTTTTCTTGGGTTTTGAGTCCTTCAAATTAATGGAAAAAAAGAAAAGTGTTTTTTCAGAAAAATGTATTATTTTTAATTGTTTTGACGTTTCGGCCGGAAATTCCCTAGCCTTTTTCAAATAGTTGTAGAAGTAGCCTGCAACATTTTTTTTTTTCGTAATTACTCTTTAAGTTTACATTAAATCACTAAGCTTACCTTATAATTAACATTTACATTTTACGTACAGGTATATACATCAATAAAAACAATTTCATTTTGAACACATATAAATAAACTAACGAAAACAGATACACGCACGAGCCGAGGAACACGTCACATTTTTAAAATTTGGTTTTGTATACTGATCTTACTTTGGCAGGAATGCATTATCGTTTGTTGTTGGTAAAAACTGATGTTAAGTTATTTTTATAAGAGGTGTTATTCTTTTTCTATTTTAAATTTTTGTTTAATTAGATTAAACGTTTTATTTAATTATAGAGCTATAAATTTTATTAAGTTGTCTAGTGTCAGTTTTTAGATTTAATGTGTTTTATTTTTTTGAATTTCAATCATTTCGTAAAATTCTCTTTTTTTGGTGTGGTTTTCAGTTTTTAATATTTTTACGTTATCAAAATCACTGACCGCTGACCGGGCGATAGAACTAACTGATCCTGAATACAGAGTCGATGCATTAAGAAAGGCAAAAGAAGCGCTAAAAAAGAATAATTACCCAAATAATTTAATTGAATCAATTTTTAAAAAACGAATTCATAGATTTTACAATAAAACAAGTCACGTATCAAAAAGCAGGAAAATAAAACAAAAACTACCTTACTCTTCCATATATTCCAGGTTTGTCACAAATCTACAAAATATATTTAAACATGAAAAAATCACAGTATGTCATAAAGCGCATAATCTTCTTAAATCCAATTTTTCAAAGCTAAAAACTAAATACCTAAAGATAAAAGAAGTAACGTCGTTATGAAATCCATGCTATAACTGTAACTCGGTGTACATAGGACAGACTAGCCAATACATTAAAAATAGAATTAATGGACATAAATTTGACAAAAAAAAAACAAAACCGCCCTTACAAATCATACATCAGAGACGAGTCACAGGTTTGATTTTGATAACGTAAAAATATTAAAAACTGAAAACCACACCAAAAAAAGAGAATTTTACGAAATGATTGAAATTCAAAAAAATAAAAACACAATAAATCTAAAAACGACACTAGATTACTTAATAAAATTTATAGCTCTATAATTAAATAAAACGTTTAATCTAATTAAACAAAAAAATTTAAAATAGAAAAGAAATTAACACCCCTCTCTATAAAAATAACTTAACATCAGTTTTTTACAACAACAACGATAATGCATTCCTGCCAAAGTAAGATCAGTATACAAAACCAAATTTTAAAAATGTGACGTGTTCCTCGGCTCGTGCGTATCTGTTTTCGTTAGTTATTTATATGTTTTTACAAAAAAAAATTGTTTTTTTTTGATGTATATACTGAAATAAAATGTAATGTTAATTAAGGTAACAGTGATTTAAGAAACTTAAAGAGTAATTAGAAAAAAAAAAAAAATGTTGCAGGCTACTTCTACAACTATTTAAAAAGGCTAGGGAATTTCCGGCCGAAACGTCAAAACAATTAAAAAAAATACATTTTCTGGAAAAAAAAACTTTTCTTTTTTCCAAATGAAATTTTGAAAACTGCAAAACCCAAGAAAAAAAATCTCCGAAATATATATATATATATATATATATATATATATATATATATATATATATATATATATATATATATATATATATATATATATATTTTATATATTATATATATATATATATATATATATATATATATATATATATATATATATATATATATATATATATATATATATATATATATATATATATATATTTATTAATATATATATATATATATATATATATATATATATATATATAATATATATATATATTTTATTTTTTTTTGACTTATTAAAATGGAAAACAACACTTATTAAGGTCTACAAAACAGCGTTAAGAGATTTTTCATCAACGTTTCGTTTTGTAACATCATCAACTTTATTTTTTTAAATGCGGGACTCAATTGTTTATTGCATTTTTTTAAAGCAGTTAAAATCCCGATTACAATGATGTATAACACTTAATATTTTTCTGTTAAATAAACAAATTTTCCATAAGAGACAATGAGTAAGACAAGGAACGCACATCATTTCTTATAGGGGCGTTCCATATTTGTTAATAAATATTAAGTGTTATACATTTTTGTAATCGGGATAAAAAGAGGTTCAAAAAAATTAAATAAAAACCCAGGTCCGTATTTAAAAAAATAAAGTTGATGATGGTCTAACGAAAACGAAACGTCGTACAGAAAATCTCTCAACGCTGTTTTGTAGAGCTTAAAAAGTGGCCAAAAGAAAGTGTCTTTTGTTTTTCCATATCTCTTTAAATAACGTCAGAAAAAAATTAAAACGAAATCAGCAAATTTCGGTTTTTTTCGGATATCTCCGGAAGTACTCGAGATTTTATAACTTTCTAATCGGCATGTTATTAGGCACCTAAATGCGCAACTTTGCCATAATTTAAGCGACTTCGTATCTCTTAGGGTTTCCGAGATCCCCATGCACCCGGATCTGTGGCACCCTGTATATATATATATATATATATATATATATATATATATATTATATATATATATATATATATATATAATATATATATATATTATATATTATATATATATATATATATATATATATATATATATATATATATATATATATATATATATATATATATATATATATATATATATATATATATATATAATAAAATAATACTTAAGTCACGTTTTAATGCTATAAATATTTTATAAACAAATAAAATTAAAAAGAAAACTAAGCTGTTACTGTTTTATGGTACGGGCTAAAGATTTTTTTGTATTTCTTTCGAAACTGGTGAATGTCAACATTTACCGGTGAATGTCGACATTTAACCATTTTCGAACTTTCACAGTAACATATATATGTCTTAATTTTAGGGAAAAAAGATCCTATTAAAAAAAGTTTAAAGAATATTTAAATATTAAAACAACATATAAATGCGGTCTTAGAAACTTATAAACCAGGTTTTATTTTTTTTTAAAGGACACTAATTATTCTAACAGCTAACCAAGCAAGTTTCAAGTTAACTAAAAGACATGCATACAGGTTATAAAGTAATTTCCCAAAGTAAATTATGCGGTGTAATAAAAATTATATAGTGTTTCATAAATTATTTCCCCTTAAGTTTTCATTCTAGAAGGGAATATTTTATAACTCTTCTCTTCGTTTTAAACTTTAAAGATTGACCTAACCACGTGCATAAATATTAGTTATGGACCAAGAAGTTTAATTCAGAATTCTCGGAATTCTTTGTTATGCGGTTGGAGGTTTCAAAATTTAGCTGTTAAGTTAGGAAGTAAGTTGAGTGTTTTGGTTATGGGATGTCATATGTAAAAACACTTTTAATACACAAAGTGTTAAGATGTTAAAATTTTACTCAACTGTAAACACATTAATTTTTTATATCTAAGTTATAATATGGCATTACCGCTTTGGTCCTGGTCCCAGGGTATGAATTCTGTGCATAAACAAAATCGGTTGACCTTTACAAACTTGCAGTTTGCTTAAAACAAACTATAAAAAAAAGCCCTTTACTATGTAAAGAAATCAGTTCACGTTAGACTGGCAAAGATACATTTATTTTATAAGTTGAAAAAAAACCTTCAACAAGGGGACGGTCTGAGAGGTGCATCGAGTTATGGGCTTCCACTTCGCGTGTTCGTGGACAGTCCACGAAGGCTGATGCCTAAGTACTAACGTACCGTGGGTGTCTTCATTGTGGTGAGAGGGAGTTTGTTCACACGGGACTTAAATTTTTGGAGATTGGGAGGAGAAGGAAAAACTTCTGCGGGCAGCAGGTTCCATAGTCTTGACACTCTAGGGATGAAGGAACGAAGAAAGCGGAAAGTTCGGGGCCTAACTGAACTGTAAAGGATGTAAAGTTGCACTACGTGTTGCTCTGTTGGGAGCTGCCGGAGAAGGAATTATACTGGCCAACTTCTCTGAGCAGAACCCGGGAAAATACCTATAGAAGAGCCACAGATCCCCTACAGCTCGACGGTGGGCAAGAAGAGGAAGCCTTTCTGTGAGCGTTGGATCATAATAAGACGAACGGCTCTTCTTTGAATGGAGTCCAGAATGCTAAGTGTTGTAGGAGACGCCATTCCCAGACATGAGAACAATATTCTGAGAGGGTCTGATTTGGGATACATACAGAGTGTACAAATTGGAAGAAGGAAATATTTTCTGGCTCGGAAGAGAACCCAATCTTTTTGAAACTGCCGAAGCTATGGATAAAATGTGTTTGTCCCAGTTGAGGTTATTCTCAAAAGTAACGCCGACAAGATTAAATGACTTCTTTGTTCTGCAGAACTTGGCCGATCATATGTAAGGGATGAGCATTTGCAGACTTTTTTCGCGACGGGAACATGACTGTGTTTTCGAGGCATTAAACTGAACAAGATTTTTGGCGCCCCAACCAAGATCATTTGAGGTCTTGTGAAAGAGATATCTGCATTGACCTGCGCTTGTTTTCGAAATCAGGATTACACGGTGGCTTAAGAAATTGAATACTAGAGTGGAGGGTACTATCGTCAGCAAAACTATGAATGGGATTGATTGTGGAAGAGCCCTGGGGCACCCCAGCATTAATTTGGTAGAAGCTGGAGGAATGACCATCTACACTAACTGATATACGTCGATTAGAAAGGAAACTGGAAAGCCAAGAGCAAAGCTTAGGTGGAAGACCGTAAGAAGGAAGTTTGTTGAGAAGCCCATCATGCCAGACCTGATCGAAAGCTTTGGATATGTCAAGAGCAACAATCTGGGATTCACCAAGAAACTCAAGGGACTTGTTCCAGTTGTGTGAGACAAAGGAAAGAAGATCAGCTGTGGATCTACTGTGACGGAATCCATATTGTCTATCATGTAAGATCTTATGTTTTTCCAGATACTTTAAGATTTGGGAATTAATGAATTTTTCCATTACTTTGCAAACAACTGAAAGAAGAGACATATAGTTTGGCTGATTTAATTTGACCCTTTCCGTATGAGAAGCGAGGGGAGAAAAATGCAACAAGAACAAATATAAGATCGGCTGACCATAGGCGTGCTAAAGAATTTTGTTAGAATTAAAATTTATTAAAATTAATGTTTAAAAAACTTTGCTTAAAAATATTTATGTTTAATGGTTAAAGTGAACGCCGTATACGGTTTATACAACTTATAGTACCACAGGAACAAAATAATAATAAAAAAAACAAACAAGAAAATATGCTAAATTCTAAATCTATTAATAAAAATAAGTCAAATAAATAAGGTAAAATTACAACTCTCACAATAAAATAAAAATAACTTGATATTCAAACATTATCAACTTCCAAATTCCCAGTTAAGAATATAACTAATTAAATTTTTTTTATCTGAATTTTCATAATCAGAATTATTAGTATCGTTTGCTGCTGTCTCCATTAAAGTAATTATTAAAGGTTTCAGTTCTTCCATATGTTTGTGTTTATTCAAAATTCATCTTCAATTTTTACAACATGGCTGAAAACATCTTCCAATCGTCTGATGTTACGGACTCAATACCTTGACCCATAGTTCACGGAGCTTTTTTTTAAGAAAATTTCCCCGTGGTGTTTCTGCTCAATGAAACGTTTTAATTGGGCCCAAGCAAGTTCAATGGGATTTAGTATGCACATAAAGGGGGGTAATCTAAGAGGAATATGGCCGTGATCCCGATGACTCTATCAACTACGTTTTTTCGTCATTTGACGTTTTATGTACTTGAAATTTAAATTAAATAATTCACATTTTCTACTTTTGGATCATGGGAATACTTTTCTCCAACCAGGGAAAAAATATGTTGCTTCAAAGAAGACTTGGTAGAAGTTTATCTTATGGGAATTAAGTGGAATGGAGCATTATCCATAACCACTTCATAAAATTAACTTGATTCATTTGACCGTGTTAATCTCCCCCGGTTTTGGCCTCCCCAAAAAAAAAGAAGCTTTTGGGTACAAAGTTTTTTTTCTGACCCAGCGTGAACAAAAAAGTCTACCTGAAATTCAAAAAAAAAGTGCTTCAAAAAAAAGTTTTGAATATTATACAACCCCACAGTCAAACTGGGGTTTTTTTAAATTTTAAGTGTTTTTAACCTAAAAAAAAAATTTTTCCCCTTTTTTTTCCCCCTTTAAAATTTAAAAAAAACTATTTTTTTAGTACGCTTTTTGGGGTTCTTTTAAAAGTTTTTTTCCCCGTTCAGGTGAAAAACATTTTTTTGGGGCCTTTTTTTCCAAAAAAAAATGGCTTTGTTTGTTCAAAATATGGGGGAAAAATGATAAATTTTAAAATTATATGTGGGGGTTAATAACATTATCATTTTTTGTTGCACCGATGTTTTTTATTATACCAAAAACATCCCCCAACTTTTTAAAAAAAGGTAAGATCATTATCGCCCAAAAAATTTTTAAAAAAAATGATATTTCTGCCTTTTTGACGATTTTTTTTGGGATTTCCCTTAAATATTTATAACACCAGTGTAATATATTGGGCCCTCTAAAATTTTTCTTTTTTTTTTTGGGATTTTTTTAAATAAAATCCATTTTTTTTTTAAAAATGTTTTAAAGTGTGTCTTCCAAAAAGGGAAATTTCCCCCTTTTCCCCCTTTTTTTTCTGAAGGGGGTTTTTTTTGGAGTGGGGAACCCATTTTTCCATTCAACATAAAATTTTTTTTAAAAATTTCCCCCCAATAATTCCAAAATCGGCCCCCCCTCTATTTTGTCTCTTTAATGGTTAATCGAGATTTTTTGCAGGGGGACAAAAAAAAAATATGGGGAAAACCCTTTTTTGTCATATCTTCGTTATGTACTTTTTTTAAAAGAAGCAACACTAATACCCCCTAAAGGGCTGCTTTTTTTAAATGGTTTTTTAATGGAAATTTAAATTGATTATTAAAGATTTCTTTTTTGCAAAAGTTTAAAATATTTACCATCTTTCTTTGGTTTTTGGGTATGAGGATGTTTATTTCTAAGTTTTAAAAAATTTATTAAAAAAAACGGGGCAAAACCGCCCCCGGCAATTGGCCAAAGTCGTTTATCAAATCACCCCAAGACATGAGAAGAATAAGGGTATCACAAAAGGGTTTAAATTTTTGGACTAATTTTAAAATTTCTTTTGGCGTAGGTTTTAAAATTTAAAAAAACAACCATTCAAAAATGGAGTTTATTATCATAAAATCCCAAAAAACCAAATTTGTCTATATTTTCAGTTTATTAGAACACATTTTTTTGATATTCAATTATTTTTTTTATTACCAAAAAGGACAAAGAAATACTTTGCATGGTTTCCTCCCGGGAAAACCAACGAAAATAATTGAATCACCTGCGTTAAATATTTTTAGGGGTAAGTCCTTTTTTATTTTAATATTGTAAAAAAAAAAATTTTTTTTGGGGAAAAAAGTACAATAGGGCAAAATTTATAATAAAAAAATTTTAATTTGGAATATAAAAAGGGGGTTTTTTTCTATTTTTTTTTCCATTCTAATTATTTTTTTTAAAAAAAAAACCCGGGGGCGTAGTAGGACACGATCCGGGGATTCTTTTATATCAAAATTAAAACGGGCCCAAAATTTTAGGTCTATAGTTGGAAGGGGGGGTTTTGGGTCCTTTTTTTGGGGGAAAATTTTTTAAGTGGGAGTTTCCAACCCTTTTGGGAAAAAAAACCCGGGCGTAAGAGATTCCAAAGAGGCGAATTAAGATGGGTGCAAGCTCGGGGGGCACATTTTTTTAAAACGATTGCTGATATGCCATCCAGCCCAGACGATTTTTTAGTTTTAAAAGAAGAAAGAATACGTTTGATCTGCCTAACTTTAAAAATTATATCGGACATTTTATGAGAAACAGGGACAACTGTTGGAGGATCAAGCGTAGAATTGGCAGCAAATTGTTTGGCAAATAGTTTGGCAAATAAGAAAGAAACATCTATTTAAATATAAACATTTAATAATATGACAGTTCCAAGCACCGGCAACAAGGTTGATTTAGACAGCTGCTGCATTCGTTTAATAAAAAATGATAGTAAATCAGGTGTTGTACGGCACTTCAATGCCATTTTATTTTTTTTTTTATTAGGTTGGATTATTCAATAACATGTTTGGTAAACTAACTTGATCAACAGCAATCAAATTGAGCATCTAAAGTAAATGTCATATCTGTCTGGCACTTCAGATAATAAACAAAAATAGTTTTCCGGCTTAAAAATAATTTGCAACATTGAAAAAATTATTATTTCCAGAGTGATGTTATTCATTGTATTTAATCCATGTTGCCAGTAAAGTGTGTTTACAAGAACTATCCTTCCTTGCCCCCCTGAATATATTAATGCCAAACAAGGTTTCTTTTCTTTATTTCTATCCAAGAATTCGTTGGTACCAACCAAACCCCCAAAACTGTAGATGCCAACTTGGCTTCGTTTTCAAGAAATCGCCAGTCAAAGTTGGGAGGACGCCTATGTACCGAATAGTTTGTGAGTAGCCACGAAAAATTATAAGTAAATTTGATCTCTTGATGTTTTTGAGTCCGACGCACGGTTTTTACCTAGAAAAATTAAATCTAAATATTTCTTTGAATGGTGATATTGTTTACCGATATTGTTATGATCATGCAGAAAAATGGTTTTTATTTTTTTAAGCAAAAACATCGGATTTAAAAAAATCAAGTGATCAAATTTTTTTTTAAAATGATTGTTGATTTCAAAAATATTTTTTATTTTAAGAGAAATTTTTTGAGTACTATCAATATTCCTTTTCCCAAAAAAGGCAGGTCAATTTCCGTCCAAAAGCCACTGGTGGAAATGAAAAAAAAATTTGACAATTAAAAAAAGCCCCTTTTAAAACATAGTACATGTGCATGCCAAATTTTATTAAAATATCTAAAGTGGTATTACTGATTTTAATAACAAATGATTTAATTTTAAAAATTTAACCATCCTGTATCTTAAAACTTACGACGTTTAGGACATACGTTCATATGAAGTTTTTCTTTTAAAAAAGGGCCCCAAAAATTGCCCCCTTTAATATTAAATTTTAAATTTAAAAAAACACCCTGTATAAAGAACCCCCGGAAATTTTGCCCCCGTTTTACTGCCCCTGGTATCCACCAAACTGAAAGAACCCATTTGCAGACTATGTGACGAAGAGGAAGAGACAGCCTCTCACATCATATATGAGTGCCCTGCATTAAAACTGGAGAAAAAATAAAAAACCTCTTGGTGGAACTAACCACCAGGAGGCTGGAGACAAAAAAAACAGTAAAGGGCACTCCCTTTCAAGGTGTAAAACCCTTTTAACTGAAACAAATACACAAGAGACAACAAGCCCTGTGGGCATTGTCGGGGGGACAAAATCAATTTGTGATTTTTTTTTAAATCAATCAATCAACAAAATTTCCCTTCGGATTTAGAAAATTTGGGGGTTTAATTTTAAAGGGGCCAAAATGGCTGAATTTATCGATGGCGATTTTTTCCAAAAAATTTTGCACTTTCACCCTTATTGCACCCCTGTACCCAATGGTTGTCACCTGTGGAATCCTAATTAAAATACAAAAAACATGTTTTACGGGAGAAACTCCATATTACTGATGACGATGATTTTTCGGCTCTAGCTCTCCATCTATTACTATTCTGCACATATTTTACGTTATTTTTAATATTTTTTTTCTGTACCCCCTTTAAAAAAGTTAAGAGCAACTTTGGATTTTCAAATGATATGCGGCTCTTTTTAAATATAAATCTACGTAAAACGTAAAATATTAGGTCTGTGTGCAAAAAAGTTTGCTCTACTGATTACGGAATTACGATCAAAGATAGTTTAATTGATTTAAAAATAAAAAAAAAATTAACTACACTGTACGCGTATACATGGAAATCTGTAATATCTTTTATAACTGTTTAGAATTTTGATGTGTTAATGGTAATTAAAATCATAAAAGCGAATTTAATGTAATCTGTTTTTTTTTTAAGAATTTGATTTTTTTTAAATTTATTTAAGCTTTGATATTTTGAACCGTGGAGCAATTTATTATTTTTTTTTAATACAGATCTAAGTTTTATTTATATTCGCATTGTAAAATTAAAAAAGAAAACACATTTTATTTAAAATTTTAAAATTTAACCCGCTATTAAAGGCTCTAGAGAGTTAGAATTTATAGCAAAAATAATAACTTTATTTTAAATTTATTTTTTATTTTTTAATCCTAATTAATAAATATTTCAGTAAAGGGATTATATGTCTAACAATTAAATTATTTTTTCTCTGACATACAGTTTTTACAAATTAAATATTAATTTAATTTATTTTTTCAGAATTTAGTTTAGATTTGTCTAAGATATTAATAGTGGAGTGCCTAGAGCGTTCAAAACATTTAAACCTCGGATTACACCTACAGTGAATAAATTTCTATGATCGATGTGGGATTTTGTTTTTTAAACTATAAATTACAATGTTTTTTTGTGCTCTTAATTTTTTTATTGTTTAAAGAAATTATTATAAAAAATATTTTTAATTTTACCTTAAATAGTATTTTTTTATATCTTAAATGTCACCTTAATAGACATTAAGAAACATTTTTAAAAAATACCTGTGTAAAAAAGCAGTAGGGATCTCGAAGAGGAAGAAGAACACGTGCTTTATGAATATTGTATATATTTAATAAAAATAAGTAAATTCATTAAGGAAATTAAATTTTTAAGAAATAATACATAATATGTTTATATAAACATTTTACATTTTCGTATACATCAAATATTTTCTTCGACTTTATTTATTTATATAATAGGTAAAGTATTGGAGCAACTATTTTCGATGTACTGTAAACATGCAACACTATAGTATAATCCACTTTTCCGACACTCACACGCCGCTCCACATCCCGTTTTACACTTTTATCCCCAATCATTTTGTTTTTCCTAATTTCGGGCAAACTTAATTTTTCATTTATTAAAAAACTGAGAAGAAATGGTACAACTCGTAAAAGCATGTAAAAAAAATATGTTCTTTACATTTTGATAACGATTTTTCTTAACATTTAAATAAAAAAAAAATTCTCGGGATGATGTTAAAAAATATATTTTACGATCTTCATCGACCAATGTCGTTAATATCACTAAGACATCAATGTCTTCTAAAACTATAACATTTTTTGTTTCCACATTTATTGCTGTAATAACAATTTATTTGTCAGCATCGCTTTTCGCTTGACATGTAAAAATATTGTTGTTAGCTAATTTAATTCTCAACATTTCTATTAGGCAGCTTTTATTTTTATTATTTAACAAAAATTTATTTTGTGCGATTTTTACAGTCATATTTTTATTATACTAAATATTTGCACATTTATTTTTTAATGCGCGACTCCTACGATTCGTTTTGGCTGATTTAATACTGTCTCTTTTGTACCCAATAAATACCACGTACGTACGTGTTACTATTATGGTTATTCTTTAAACATCTTACATATTGCTCACATGTCATTGTAAACGTTTCATTTAATTGCCATTTACAACGATGTAGTAAAAAGCCTTCATCAATAATCCAATAGACATTTTCTACACTTTTTAATTTAAGGTATGTTTCTGGAAATAATTCGTAAAATTTTAATTTTTTTGTCTTTCGCAGTTCACTATTTTCAACACAGCAAGCAGATATGGTACCAGTTCGTAATTCATATAACTTTTAAGTACTTCATAGGTTTTTTAAAACACAAATACATTGAAATAGCAGCAATGGATTAACAAGAATAACATCGTCATAAATTTTAATTTTGTTATTTTTTGCCAATATAGGATTTTTTTAAATCTTTTTTTCATAATTTTAATTTGCGTAGATTTTGTGTCTCTGTTTTCTTCAATGCCTTTAAACCTTCATTTCCCTTTTTTTCTTTGTTGAATCTGGGGTTGATGTTTTTATTAAAGATATATCAAAAAAAATATGGCTTCAAAAACCAAATAACTCCTCTGAATTTTAAGAGCACCATTTTAAAACCCTTTCCTTTGACACTCTTTCCTTTTATCAAGTGGTGCTCGTTAGACTGATCACTTGCAATGCTAGAAAAAAAATTATCCGAACGCCTAGATGTGAAATATCCTTCCAAATTTTTTTTAATTCGTAGAGTTTATTTTATACTGTAATTCTTTTATATCTTGTAAATAAATTTTGTGAAGTCTTAGCATGGAAAAATGCATACAACAATGCAATCATTAGCTTAATAAAATATGTAAATAAAAATTTTTTTCAATCTTCCATACGGTCCACAGCAATGAAGTCCTTCAATAGTGTTACCGTTCGAAAATAGATAATTAACAGTTTTAACGTTTTCTTTTTACTTTTAGGCTTAACGAACATATTTTCAAAAATTTTAGCAAGGGTTTGAAATCCTTAGTTTTTAGTTATTTCATTATAGTTGAACATTTTACAAATCATGGAGTTATCTTCATCATTAAATAAATTTACAAAATCCGTACTGTGCTTCATAGGATTTTTAAAAATTAATTGTAATAAAGCTTGCTGTAATAAAGTATAAGCACGTACTGCTCTAGCATACGCATGTCCAGATGTTATGTGATCAATTCTTTTTTCAGCATATATGGTAGAAAAACTTCATGCCATTTCAGCTATAATAAATCTGGTCCCATTTAAAACATTATATAAAAAAAAACTAATACCCAGAAGCAGTATCCCGTGCTTTCATATACAGAGGTTGATCGAACGTTAAGACGCATGTTCTCATACCTAATTCCTAAGCATTATAGTTGTGTAAATCGTGTTATAATCACTTGAAGCCGCAAAAATAAAAGGCAATAAAACACATACAATTCACAAAGCACGTGTCATTTACAATTAAACTAGCTAATAAATGACATTTCTATTAAGGTAAAAATCTGACGTATAAAAAAACTATTTAAAGTAAAATTATGTGCTTAAAAATTAATGTTTAGTGTAATAATTTGTTTAAACAATGAAAACATGGAGAACACAAAAAAAATTGGGTAAACATTGCAATTTATAGTTAAAGAAAAAAACTCCCATATCGATTATATACATTTATTTACTTTAACTGTAATTTAAGATGAAAACATTTAATCACTCCACTTATTTATTTATTAGAAACTTAAGTTTATTTGTATTGTTAGATTTATTTTAATATTTCAAAAAAATCGTCTCAAAGATTCCGCCAGACCATTTATGTTTGTAATAGGGTACCGAACCAGCTAAGAGCTAGAATGCAGAAACAATTACTTTAGAATTATAGTACGGATAGTAGATTTGGACGCCACTGGATTACTTATTACTAACTACTAAAGTCCAAGTCTAGGTTTTACGAGAGTACTAAAATATTTATGGGGATAAAAACTTAAAGTTATTAAAACTTCTCCAGTTATCGTAAGAATATACATGTCGGTTAAAGCATAAATTTGTAAGGGGTAATAAAAATTAAATTAAAATTTATAAACTATTTCACATGAGATTGTATTTCGAACCTATTTTATATATTTTTTGTCATTTTGCTATAATAATTAACTAAGAAATAATAATTGATTGCCCAAAACATTTTTATCAAACTTAGAAGCATAATTAAATAAAAGCATGAAAAATAGTGAAAGCAGGAATCTTTTTTTTTTTTGAAATAAGTCAATGTAAGTTGCATATTTTATTTATAAATTACAATTGCGTAAATGTGATGAGACGAAAACAAAATGTTGCAAACGAAACAGGTTTTACGAAATTCTTTGATATTAGCATTCTAAATGATCGTAAGAGGATGGCAGCTGTCAAATTTTGAAATTTTTGACATATGATCGTAAGTTAAAAAGGTTTTTCTTTTATTTTGTATACTGCTATATGTTTTTTTTTTTTTATGAATATACAAAATATATCATACGAAACATTTTTTTATAAGTTTCAAAATTGGAACATGCAGGATTAATTTGCGAGGGTCGCTTGCTCCTTTTACCAAATTTTTGGCATGTTTTAAAGAAACATTATTTATCAGTGAGAGAAATATATAGTTTAATTTTTAAGATAACTTTTCCTATTTAATTTCTTCCAAATTAAACGGTAGAAAAATTTTAAATTGGGCAGTTATTTATATACCCATATTATATACTCTTATTTATATTTTGGTATGATGGCCTTACAAACTGGTGTATTGGCCAGGTTAAAAGTGTTTAAATAAAATATTAATACAATAACTTTGCCTTTAGAGTGCCCACAATATTGTTTTAAATATATTTATAAATTTACTTGGTCCTAATTACGTCCGTATAATATGTTTAAGTTATTATAAAATATTTTTATTTTTTTTTGTTTATTAATATTTGTAATTTTAAAAGGTTTTTAATTTAGGGGTGGTTAATTAAAGTTACTCACCGTTATATAAAAATACTAGTGTTGGTTGGTAGAAGGTAAAAGTATTTTCACACTTTCCTTTATAATTAGAGACTTTTGTTGCTAGACGATTTTAAGAATTTTAGAAATGTTGGAAAATATTTAAATAAGCGCATTTAATA